>MU665279.1:0-41229 GCA_026770625.1 Nicotiana glauca
ACACCTTCAACAATAAATCAAGGGCTTCTAAAGTCTATTCTTTATTATCTTATCAATTTATGTCAAGCCACATAGAGCCAATTCCATATTTTACAAATTTCCAAGTAATAGATAAACATGCGCAACAGAATGTAAATTGTGCACTGCCGAGGGTCGAGCGGCACGAACCATAGATGCATCTATTATCACCAAGGCGTTCGGCCCGTTCCATAATTAAACACATATCTTGCTCGCTAATCATCCATGCGATGCAGGCACATATAAAGTACATGCTCAATCAGTCTAATAAGAACTTATCGGGAAATATTTATTTATTCAAATAAAACCAATTCTCCTTTAACAATTTTAAGAAATGAAGCTTAACCCCTTTGAAATTCCTTTACTAATTTAATGTGATTTAGGCAGTTCAAACCATAAATGGGTTCACTATAACCTATGTATAACATGCTCTTTGGGTCCTAGACTACCCGGACAATAGCATGATAATAGCTACGTACGGACTCTCGTCACCTCGTGCATACGTAGCCCCCACAATAGGAGCACATAATCATTCACTTCACCTATGGGGTAAATTCCCCCTCACAAGATTAGAAAGGAGACTCACCTCGCTCCGAAGATCTGCAACCGGCAATTTACATTCCTCCGAAGACTTGAAGCAACGCGCAGAGCTCCAAAACTAGCCAAATAACGACAATCTAATGAGAATATACTCAAATACTTGCTAACAATTCGAATTATACAATTTCCCAACTCCGTTTGGTGAAATGACCAAAATGCCCTCGGGTCCACGTGCCCGGAATCCGAAATTTTTCGAAGATAAAGATTACCCATAACCTTAGGAACTCAAATATATGATTTCTTCTAGTTCCATACTCAAAATTGTGGCTAAAATCCAAGATTATAATTTTCTAGGTTTCCAACCAAAATCCCAATATTTACACTAATTTCCATGCTTAATCTCATACATGATCAATGTATTTAGCTTATAATAGGTGGGAATAACTTACCTCAACATTGTTGATGAAGATCCTCCTTTGAACCCTCCAAAATCGCCAAATGAAGTGGGAGAAATGAGTTAAATGGACAAAAATCCGACTTTTAAAACACCCCTCTGCCTTCAGGCATTTTCGCTTTTGCGGAATCAAGCCCGCTTAAGCGTATCCGCTTCTGCGGACCTTTCGCCGCTTCTGTGGCTCCCGTCCATGCCCAAGACTTCCGATTCTGCGGTTGTCCCCATCGCAGATGCGGTCTGCTTCTGCGGAAACCCAACCGCATCTGCGGATCCTTGTAGCTCCAGCCAAAACCGCTTCTGCGGTCTCCATTCGCACCTGCGTAACCGCTTCTGCGGTCCCCATTTCCGCAGAAGCGGAAATACCAGAAGCAGCAGCTTCAACATTTCTTCAAACTCCAGATTAATCCGTTAGCCACCCGAAATCCACCCGAGGCCCCCGGGACCCCAATCAATCATACCAAACCGTCCCAAAACACCTCACGGACTTGCTCGAGGCCTCAAATCACATCAAACAATGAAAAAATCATCAATTGACCTCCAACCCAAGCTTTATGAACTTTGAACTTTCCAACTTCTATTTCCGATGCTTAAACCTATCAAATCACGTCCGATTGACCTCAAATTTTGCACACAAGTCATATTTGACATTACGGACCTACTCCAACTTTCAAAATTGGATTCCGACCCCGATATCAAAAATTCAACCTCCGGTCAAACTTCTCGAAAGCCTTCAAACTTCTATCTTTAGCCAAATGGCTTCAAAATGACCTACGGACCTCCGAATTCACTTCTGATCACGCTCCCAACTCCAGAATCACCATACGGAGCTACTCCCAGTCTCGGAATTCCAAATAGACATCGATAACACTGAAATGCTCTTCAAGCAAAACTTATGAAATTTCTTTTAAAATGCTAATTTCCACAATAGGCGCCAAAACGCTCCCGGGTTATCCAGAACCCGAACTCATTCGCCCAAGTCCGAAATCATCATACGAACCTACTGGAACCTTCAGATCCTGATTCCGAGGTCGTTTACTTAAAAATCCAATCCTAGTTCATTCTTTCAACTTTAAGGTTCTCAAAGGAGAATTTTCATCTAAATTTAACTCCGATCTTCCTGAATTTGAATTCCGACCATGCGAACAAGTCATAATACCCAAAATGAAGCCTCTCATGGCCTCCAACTGCTGAACGGAGCGCTGATACTCAAAATGACCGGTCGGATCGTTATAATTACAGTGGAATAGAATCCTCTATTTATAGGGAGATAGTGACTTAGCCACCAAGTAATAAACCCTAGAATCTCTGTAAAGATAGACATTCACCATAAATAGAACTTTATTTATAACACTCCCCCTTGAATGTCTATTCAACAGATAATGTGTCTCATTAAAACCTTAACTAAAATAAAATCCAATGGCAAAAAATTCTAGAAAAGAAAGAAGAGTACACATATCTAATAATATGCCTTTTGGTTGCCTCATTAAAAATCTTGCAAAGAAAACCCAGTGGGATAAAATTTTGTAAGGAAAAAAGAGTGCAACGCGCATTAACTTCCCTTGATGAGAGCGTCAATTTACATCTTTAAGCATTTGCATTCCAATCTTGTGCACCATCTTCAAAAGATCTCTTGAACGAATTTGTTTCACTTTGAAATCATCATTCTTAATAGATGTATTATCTTCATATGATCTTGTTGGAATCGTCAGTTCAATATCTTCACATATAGGTGAAAATTCTTGCTATCATATTATCATGCTTAGAGTTATAGCAAGATATATTTGTGCACAAATTACACTGATGAAGTGGTACTTCAAGATCAAGAATTGTATATGCTTCAAGCAATTTAAATCATTCATGGATTGTCATATAATGCATATAAATGGACTTTAGGTTTGTATCAAGTTTTCATGTCATTCGAGACATATAAGATACATAAAGGTGATAACACACACCATTTTCTTTATACTTTTAAGTGTTTGAACTACATGTCCAAAACTACTTGTCTTTCATATGAAACCAAATTCCACTTGAATTGTTTCTCCAGACTTAAGATCCTCATATATATTTAGCGTTATAATCAATATCGTAGACAAACATTTTATATCGGTTCCAACCTCCTTATTTTTCATAAAGACATAACATAGAGATCTCTTCATTCATATATTCAGGTACTTGAATCTCTCATGAGATATTATGAAGTGTTATGTCATGTGATCTTCTAGATCACTTGCCTCCTTTATTATGAACATTTTGGTCATTTGCTCATCTTCTTTATCAAGAAGTTTATTTGAAACCGATTGTCTATACGCTTGAAGCGTACCATAGACTTTGTCCTTCTAGGACTTAATAGGAGCATTTGCGATGAGAATATAATTACTTTCTTTGGGTCAGCAAATGCATCTGGCTTGCTTTGCAATATATTGCAAATGAATTATCTTTTTTATGAACTTCAAGTTCATATTATCGTATTCGAGGATCTAGATATACAAATGATAATTCATTCCACGTAACGTTTTCTCAATTGTTTATCTTGTCTCCCCCTCATGTTAGAAAAACTAACTTTTTTCCTCAATTTTGAGAACCCATCTTTGTGCGTTATGGTGTTAATCAATATATACAACGCACATCAATAATAACAAGATGGAATTATTTGGTTCATGATCCCGAACCACCGGTTAGGGGAGAATATAATATATTTTCGTATAGACCGTATATCAAACTGATATAGATTACTTTGTTATCATAAGCAATATTTTAGCTATTAAGTGGAGGCACTCAATAAATTATTTTGCTAAACCAATTGTGATGTAACCCAACTTATCAAGATAAACTATCTTGGATAGAAAATTTGGAAATTATGCTCTAAATTAAAATATTGATCAAATTACCTCGCAAACACCAAGTTGCGGGTTAATAATAATCGCACATGTAACCATCTCATAGATGCATCTTATGTGGTATACATGACAGGTGAATGAGCCCATATTCACTTATGATATTTTCAGAATTCATGGGATTCAATCCCAACTTTAGTTGGTCTATTAATTAATAAGAACAAACAACGTAAGAGAATTTGTAAAGAACTTTCTAGCTCTTTAATATTTACCCATGTGAATTATCTATTATTTTTGCACATCATACTTAAATTGATATGGCTAAACCAATTATGCCAACTGAATAAATTATCAATATTGATAAACTTTAGATTTACACCATGACATGTGCAATTATTAATAAATACCAAGTTTATTATGATATGAGTTTTTATATCAATAAGCATCCACTTTATTGTGGTATTCTTTATTTGTGTAGTATAAACTGAAAAATAAAGCGGGTAACTTTTCACATACGTATTACCCCCTACAAATTGTAGTAATAGAAAATATTAAATCTTTCTTTTATTTATAGTCTCAATATAATCAATCGCTTTCGCGTATACTTTGAAAACTGAATAAGTTTCTTTGAGACTTACTACAACACTATACCTTATTGATAATCAATTGTGTTTCTCTAAAATAATAATAATTGGCTCTTCCAGAGCTCTTAATTAATTTGGTACTACCACATATTTATCAACATCCATATGGTGAATATCTCTTTTAAAGAGAAAGTTACATCATTATGGTTATGATTAAAATTATATGCAAGATATGTTTCTTGCATTATTGTTGTCCTTTAATAATCGTATTGTCAAACTATTTTGGCATACAATAGGTACGTGACCAATGACCATTCATGCCATAATAATGATATTATTTTCATATATCATATCAAACCTCCTTCTAGAGGTGAATATGGTATATTCACTACCACTAGCACGTTCATATTCTTTGAAGAATGAATATGTACTCATAAATCACATGTTGTCACATTCAAATCATGAATGAACCATAAAAATCTATATGTGTTTTACAAAATCTCTTGTTAAATCGGTGACAAATATTACTTTTACATAGTGAAGGATTATTTTAAGAATACTTATTGTCCTCATTACCATAATGATGACGATATAATTTCGTCTATTTCCACGTCCACATCCATTGATCATTCATGGTAATAAAATTTATCTTTTTTCAGACGTATTACATATTGCTATCACATTCTCTTAAAGGAATGAGAATGGAGCAAATTCAATGAGACGAGTTTTCATTCTTTACCCACAATCATACATGAATTTGATCATGGCAAGGCATAGAAATTTTACCACTTCGAGTGGTTATAATTTCTTACTAACTCCATTAGAGTTATAATTAAAATTTATTTTCTTTGCTTGTATTTAAAATCAAATTATAAACTGTCAAGAATTTAAAAGAGAAAAGTAAAGTAAAATGCTTACCTTAAATCTAGAATTTAATCACGAAGAAAGTTCATGGAACAACTGACAATCATTATGCTCAATCTCAAAGCGTCAACTCAATTGTTTAGAGTCTCGTACTGATAACGTGTTATGAATAATAAAAGAAGAAGAATATTACGGAGAAAAGTAGGGAGAGATAATTCTTATTGGTTTTGGAGTGAATTACAATGGAATAGAACTCTCTATTTATAGGGAGATGATGACTGAACCACCAAGTAATAAACTCTAGAATCTCTCTAAATATAGACATTCACCATAAATAAAACTATATTTATAACAATTTCTTATATTTTTAAGAATTCTCAAGTAGAGTTAAAGAAATACTTTGCTGGTCATGTAAATTAATCAACGGTGTGAATATTCACATATCAAGAAGTACCTTAGAAGTATGTATAATTTACAATGTTTATTTAAAAATACTTCTCAAATCATTTTAGAAAAGGTTAGAATATTCAAATAATTATATTTTTATTTAAGACAGAGCCCATCATCGAATGGACAAATCAATAGAATCGTGTGGTAGACAGCTAGCATGCAATGTATTGCCACTCCAACCCCACAACTTATTCCAATCTTTATCCCCCAAAATACTACTTACTGTTTCCTCCAGCTCTATAGTATGCCATAGCAAACCCTAAAACTTATGAATTAGGAAAATGAGCTTATAGTTTGATTATATATGGGAAAGGAAAGCTTAAAGCACGGCAAAATTATCTTCGTACGACTTATAAGTCACGGATTGAGCTGTAAAAACTGTTATTAATATTTATATTAGGATAGATTGCCTACATTATATACCTTAAGGTGTGGCCAGAGGCGAACCTATGCAATACCGAGCAGGGTCACCGGCACCCGTAAAGTTTGGCAAAATTTCTGTGTATAGATGTATATGTCGTTAAAAAATAGTGATATATAAGTAGTGGGCACCCTATATACAAAACGGATTTTAGTTAAATCCAAAAGTGCACCCATGACCTTCAAATTTTGGGTCCGCCTCTGAATGTGACCCTTCCTCGAACTCTGCATGAACGCGAAATGTCGTGCATACCGAATTGTCTTTTTTTCTTCTTAATTTGATTATATAGAGGTGGAAATATTATTTTCTGGAGGCTCAGGGTACCCTTTGGATTTTAATAAGTAAAAATGTTTTTTGGAAATATAAAAGTCAGTTTTCATGACACGATTATTTATTTTTGTGGTTATACTCTATGAAGTAGGTAGATTCTTCTTTAGAACAAACATCATTTTAACGTTAAGAAAAACTAGTCATTTGTATTGATTGTAACCAGTGGAGTGGTACTACTTTTGCTTGGAAATCACAAGATAAGACAAAGACATTTCATCAGAAAAAAGGACACTTAATTTGCTTTTTCTAGCCCAACAAGATAAATGAAAGGGCAAAATAACCAATGAGAAACCAAAACGTGTCATCTGTTCATACAGCCGCTGGGTATCCAGAGAGTGTTCTTTCGACCGTTGAGGAATTGGGCCATACTAAGCACACAACGGTATTATGGTGTTTGAATTGGCTGTAAAATCTTTTTAGTTTTGTTCAATACTCCTTCCGGTTCACAATAAAGAAAAAATACTTAAAATAAAGTAAAGCTGTTTAAAATAAGTCACAAACAGTAAGCTAAAATAAAGTAAAACTGCTTAAAATAAGTCAAAAATAATAAGTTTAACAACCTCATCTTATTATTTTTGACTTAAAAATTATTTTTACTGAAAAATAATTTTTCTTTTAAATCAATCCAAACCGGTTCTATGTCCTTTCATCTGGGCAACTTTTTGCGGCGCCCCAATCTGCAACTCAAGTTTGCTATAGTAATTTAAAAAATAAAGTTTGCTTATGATAATGGAACATTATTTATACTATCTACGAGGGTAAAGTTAAATGGGTAACCGTAAGAGTTTTTTGTTACGATCTCGCCGTACTCTATGAGGATTAAGAGTTATGAGTTATCGTAATTATATCTTGATCAACTATAATAATTTACCAGAGCATTCTCTCGAACTACTCTATTTGATAATATGTGCATCTCTAAATTATTCACACCAAAATTTCGTTATCTCTAAAACCACTTTTAAGTTCAAGTAATGAATCTATTCAATTACTCAAAAGTAGTATTGTTCAACATTAATCTAACCTAATATTCTTTCTCAAGCAATACACGATTAATCAAGGGTCCATTCAATTAATCACCATCCACTTCAACCAACAATTGGTTCCATCAACCCTAGATAATTGTTTAGCTACTCATAACAAAATAAGATAAAACTACAAAGTTGTTCATAATGTATAATTGCAAGAATTAAATGGAGATAGAAAAACTCTAATGTTTGGCTGATCTTCTCACACTTGTTCTTGCCTCCAAAGTAGTCTAAAAACAATTTTTTTTTTGTCTTGAGCAAGCTTCTAAAGTTTATAAAGGTTTGGAACAAGTTTTTCCCGAATTACACTTTTGGTCCCCAATTTTCTGGCAATTGAACAGTTCACCGCGGCAGCGGCAAAACCACGGTGAAGGCTAAACATTCTGCCTCGCGTAACTGTATGTCACGATTCAACCACGGTTCCACCGCGATCGCAGTGGATTTCACCTTAGTCCATTTTTGCTTCTTTTTGCTCGGGTGCTTCTTGATTGGACGTTTTCTTCACATTATTGACTCTAAAACACTCCGTAGTGCTTCCTCACTTAGACTATTCCATGCGAAGCAAAAGCAATTAGAGCAGTTTGTTTCAATTCGCCTATAAA
The DNA here is from genome assembly GCA_026770625.1 of Nicotiana glauca. NCBI lineage: Eukaryota > Viridiplantae > Streptophyta > Magnoliopsida > Solanales > Solanaceae > Nicotiana > Nicotiana glauca. The sequence continues at coordinate 8,126 of MU665279.1, forward strand.
ACAACAATAAAACGTGATAATATTAAGGTGTAAATATCATCTATATAGCCTAATATCATGTATAATTTAGATCCTTTACGTTATTAGATCATGACTTTTTAATTGGCGTAATGTATAACACTATCAAGTCGGGTAGACTTACAATAATATGTACTCAAGCATGCAAAAGTACTTTGGAAATAGAGTTTAATATGCTTATAATCGATTAATTTTGCAGCTAAAGTACAGAAAATATTTGTACTTTTGGCTAAAACACCTTACTCTTACTCAATTAAAAGATCAATTACACGTCGTTACCTATATTAAGTAGAGTAGTAACCTGAAAGGGAAGTAACCTGTCATAGCTTAAATATTTTATACTCAACCATACATGTCAAATGCAAAGTTACAACAACAACAACAACCCAGTATAATTTTACAAGTAGGGTCAGGGAAGGATAATATATACGCTGACCTTATCCCTACCTCGAGGGGCAGAGAGGCTATTTCCAAGAGACCCTCGGCTCAAGAAAGCAACAAGAGACGATATATTAGTGTTGGGATATATACTATTAACCATGGATTTTGGTTTGGATATAGTATTTATTATGGAATAATTATTTATTTAAGTTTAACAAAGTTTTAAATAGATCATATATTCGTTTGTGTCCGTTACTTATATAGTAGATGATTTAGTTTATAGAATTTAGCTTATACATGGAAGATTAAATCATTGGTTCTTATAAGTATAAAGATCATATTCACAATCTAGGAATGAAATAGGACAAACCATCAGGAATGATTGTAGCACAAGATTAAATATAATTTATCTTGATTATAAGAATGATTTAATTCCGACTTTTTGTGCTAATACATTTTGTATGTATTGAACGGACCAAGTAGAGATAAGTATTTTATACTGACTTAATAAAATAAATTCTCTAGCCAAATGTACTTATACTCTTAATCTTGATATAATTATTATTAGTTGTGTATATTATTTATTATTTGATTTACTAAAAGGCAAGATTCTTTTGTAGGTCAATATGCCTGGTAAATTGAACAATGATGATATACATTGGCGAAGTAATAATTAGTTGATGGAATCTATATCTCGGTCTAGAGATTGATAATACACCTTTATGAAAGCTTATAAGTTTTCATGTGTAAACCCCGCAGGTAGATTTTGTATCCGTCACATGAAATAAGTTAATCGAAGTTTTAAAGGAAGTAATCAATGAATTAAATTGTCAGTAATTTAATTTATTCGATTAGTATCTGAATCTTAACATGAGGAGTTAAATAATGCTTAATGGAAGAATTTCGAAATTGAACTGAGGAGTGCAGTTACGAATTTTTAGTGAAATAATTCGTAATTTATTATGGTAGTATTACTTCGGATATTTCGAATTAAGTCCATAATAGGATGCCTCACTAATTAAATACTGCGGTCCTTGCTGTGACCGAATAATTATGAATTAAATGGAATTATATTTCTTGGTGGAAAAGTAAGACCCAACATGTTTAAGAAAAGGCTTTAAACCCTAAAACTTGTGGCTATATAAAGAGGTCTTATTCCATAAGGAGGCTATGGTTTTACTATACAGTTTTCCTAGAAGAAACTCGCCCACACGAGTTTCACTAATTCCGGTCATTATTCGGCTCACACAGTAGAAGTCTGTGGAACTGGAAGATGATCCCGTGGACGTTTTCACTCTTGCTTGGAGGCTCTTTTCGCGATCACTGTCACGCTTCAAGAGATAAGTATCGATCTTATGGTTAATTATAATCTGTGATTATGTGTTATTTATATTACTGTTGTCCTTTTTGGTTCCTGTTATTATCCTGTATTTGTAAATAATAATTCTGGAGAAAACAACGTTAGCGTATAAACGTAAATATAAATAAAATAGTAATTAATTCGAGCCCACTGATTTCACAGTGTTTTCTTAGGGAATTTAATCTCCTCCTAGTACTCAAGGTTATAGATTATTTTCTCCCAAGATAGAACGAATTACACACTGGTGTAGCGGAACTTCAAACTCCAGTATTTCAGCGAACACAAAGTTCGGTAGCAAATCACACTTACGGTTGCTTTGTTGTAGTTTAAAACAATGCATAATAAGGGAGGAGAACTCATAAGTCGAATGGAAATTCTGAGAGGAAAGAATGCAAAGTATAGCCAATGTTAACTGCTGAAAGAAGAGGAAATAAGATTGCAATGCGTTTTTCTGTGTGTCTTTCTCCAACTGCTTCTGCTCATATTTATAACAGTAAGTTGTGAGAGATCAGCCCCTCTCCATGGTGGAATAAGCACTAGATTGTTGTGGAGCAAGCACTTACTTGTTGTGGATCAAGCACTTGGAGCGGCTGCTATTGCAACTGGTGGTACAATACACAAATTGAAAAATATCCGTTACAAATACGAATTATATTACGTTAATATTCACTATTAACAAATAAATTTGGTTCAGAAAATTAATCAATCAATCGATCATTTGACCAAATCCAAATCCAAATCCGAAGCCGAAGCCGAAGCCGTAGCCGAAGCTGAGCCGAGCGAGCGACGACGATGACGGTGCGAGACTTGCCTTCTCCCTAACTCTTTAAGAGCTACATGAAGTGAATTTTATATAAACCCACCAAAATTTTTATCCTCTACCAATGAGGGACAATATCTCATTAAAAAAGAGAGAGAAACTTAAAATTTTATTCAAAAATTTCATTTTCCCTCCATTTCCCATTCACCCTCTTTTTAATATCTTTCCATATTAAAATCCTCAACAATATCCCACATGAATGGATAATGGCTATATCACAGAAGTATGCATGAAAACTTGTGTGATTCGCAAGGAAAGATTAATTACATCTGGATAAGTAGGTTTCCCTTTGAACTTTCCGTAGTGAACTTATGTCGGATATACTCGGTCAGATGGTAGATTTGATATCTTTGAACTGTTGAACTTTAATATATACCTAGACAACCATAAGTCACACAATCAACCCTTAATCGTCTTTGGTTCTCATTGTTGTGTTCGTTTCAGCCATGAACACCGCCTGATTTCATAAGCGCGTAGAGAATTGGCCTTGCAAAATTCTCCTTGAAGCGGCTAACACTTCACACTTACATAGGTGATTCCTAAACGTGTCATCCTGTAGATACACTATTTGATATACCCCGTATCAAATTTAGAAATCATTAAAAAGCCTTAATGCTTTATCCTTGGTACTGAACATTGTCTCATCACGAGAATGGACCAAAATTTTTGTTGACAATGTTGAACCGTCATTAATGACTTTGTTTTATCTCCTTGAACCTAGATCTTGGGATTTCCAGTCTTCTAGGTAGAGTTACCGCCACAATGACTTGTTCTCGGCCATAGTCCCATTCCCCTTTCTCAACTACCTCTCTAGTTAGGCCTTTTGTAAGTGGATCCGACACATTATCACTTGACTTTACATAGTCAATCGTGATAATTTCTCTAGAGAGTAATTACTTAATGGTTTTATGTCTTCGTCGTATATGACGAGATCTACCATTATACATAATGCTCCCAGCCCTTCCAATTGTCGCTTGGCTATCGCAATGTATGCATATTGGTGCCAATGGTTTGGGCCAAAATGGAATGTCTTCCAAGAAATTTCGGAGCCATTCAGCTTCTTTACCGGCTTTATCTAAGGCTATAAACTCAGCCTCCATTGTAGAGCGGGCAATACACGTTTGTTTGGACGACTTCCAAGATACCGCTCTTACACCAATAGTGAATACATATCCACTTGTGGACTTTGAATCAGTTGAACCGGTGATTCAATTTGCATCACAATATCCTTCAATCATTGCATGATATTTTCTGTAGTGCAAATCAAAGTTTTGGGTATGTTCTAAATATTTCAAAACTCGTTTCATTGCCATCCAACGAGATTGACCTGGATTGCTCGTGTATCAACTCAGTTTACTTATAGCACAAGCTATATCTAGTCGTGTATAATTCATGATGTACATTAAGCATCCCAACACACGATCATAATCCAATTGTGATATGGTTTGGCCTTTGTTCTTTGCTAATGCAAGATTCACGTCAATTGGAGTCTTTGCAACTTTAAAGCCCAAGTGCTTGAATTTTTCAAGTACTGTCTTAATATAATGAGATTGTGACAATGTCAGATCTTGAGGAGTCTTTTGGATCTTAATCCCTAGAATTAAATCCGCAACTCCCAAGTCTTTCATATCAAACTTGTTAGTTAGCATACGCTTAGTCGCATTTATGTTGGCAATGTCATTACTCATTATCAGCATATCATCCACATATAGGCAAACAATGACTATGTGATTTGGAACATTTTTAATGTACACACATTTATCACATTCATTTATCTTAAAACCATTTGACAACATTGTTTGGTCAAATTTCGCATGCCATTGTTTGGGTGCTTGTTTTAGTCCGTAGAGGGACTTAACAAGTCTACATACCTTCTTTTCTTTACCTGGAACCACAAACCCTTTAGGTTGTTCCATGTAGATTTCTTCCTCTAAATCTCCATTTAAGAAGGCTGTCTTTACGTCCATTTGATGAATTTCAAGACCATATACTGCAGCTAAAGCTATTAGCGTTCGTATGGACGTAATTCTCGTCACTGGAGAATATGTATCAAAGTAGTCAAGACCTTCTCGTTGTCTATACCCTTTGACAACAAGTCTTGCCTTAAATTTATCAATAGTGCCATCATCTTTCATTTTTCTTTTAAAAATCCATTTACTACCCAAAGGTTTATTTCCAGGAGGAAGATCAACCAATTCCCATGTATGGTTGTTCAATATGGATTCTATTTCACTATTGACTGCCTCTTTCCAGAACAATGATTCCGAAGAAGACATAGCTTCTTTAAATGTTCGAGGCTCATTTTCCAATAAGAAAGTCACAAAATCTGATCCAAACGAAGTAGACGTTCTTTGACGTTTACTACGTCTTGGATCCTCCTGATTAAATTTACTTTCTTTTGTTTCTTCCTGAAGTCGTTTAGATCCTTCACCAATCGACTCGCATTCCTTTTTATACGGATATATATTTTCAAAGAACTCAGCATTATCTGATTCTATAACCGTATTATTATGAATGTCGGGATTTTCTGATTTATGAACCAGAAATCGATATGCTTTACTATTGGTCGCATATCCTATGAAAACACAATCAACGGTTTTCAGTCCTATTTTTACACTTTGGGGTTTAGGAACTTGCTCTTTTGCCAAACACCCCCACACTTTCAAATAATTCAAGTTGGGCTTCCTTCCTTTCCATTTTTCATATGGAATGGATTGTGTTTTGCTATGGGGTACTCGATTTAGTATTCGGCTAGCCGTAAGAACGGCTTCCCCCCACAAGTTCTGTGGCAATCCAGAACTTATCAATAATGCGTTCATCATCTCCTTTAATGAACGATTCTTTCTTTCTGCAATCCCATTGGATTGGGGCATGTAAGGGGCCATTGTTTGATGAATAATTCCATATTCTAAACATATTTGTTCAAAAGGAGATTCATATTCACCACCCCTATCACTTCTTATCATTTTGATTTTCTTGTTAAGTTGCGTTTCAACTTCATTTTTGTATTGCTTGAATGCGTCTATTGCTTCATCTTTACTATTAAGTAAGTAAACATAGCAATATCGAGTACTGTCGTCAATAAAAGTCATGAAATACTTCTTTCCACCGCGAGGTGGTATTGACTTCATGTCACAAATATCTGTGTGAATTAAGTCTAAAGGATTTGAATTCCTTTCAACCGACTTATAAGGATGTTTAACATACTTAGATTCCACACATATTTGATATTTTAATTTTTCGCATTCAAACTTAGGCAATACTTCCAAGTTAATCATTTTTCGCAAGGTTTTATAATTGACATGACCCAAACGTTCATGCCATAAATTATTTGACTCAAGTAAGTAAGAAGAAGCTGAAATTTTATTATTATTTTCGATAATTATTACATTCAGCTTGAAAAGGACCTCTGTAAGGTAACCTTTTCCTACAAACATTTCATTCTTACTTATGACTACCTTGTCGGATACAAAAATGTACTTGAAACCGTGTTTTACAAGAAGTCCAGTAGAGAGTAAGTTCTTCCTAATTTCGGGAATATGAAGGACATTGTTTAAAGTCATGACTTTGCCAGAAGTCATCTTGAGAAATATCTTCCCATATCCTTTAATTTTTGCTGTAGCAGCATTTCCCATAGAAAGCGTCTCTTCGGGTACAGCAGAAGCATATGTAGAAAATGCTTCTCTAACAGCACAAACATGGCGAGTGGCTCTAGAATCAATCCATTACTCCTTCGGATTTCCCACCAAGTTGCATTCAGAAAGCATGGCACACAAGTCATCAACATCATCATATTTTTCTACCATGTTTGCTTGACCCCTTTTCTTGTCTTTCTTCCGAGCACGACACTCCGTAGATTTGTGTCCGATTTTCCCACATTTGTAGCAGTTTTCACTGAACCACTTCTTGCTTGGGTTGTATTTTGGACCAGAAGCATTCTTTCTCTTTTTGTTATCTTCAACAATATTTGCTCCCATTATTATTGAATTTTCACGGCCTCTCCTTTTAGCAGCTTTATTGTCCTCTTCGATTCTGAATCGAACAATGGGATCTTCAAGGGACATCTCCTTTCGTTTGTGTTTCAAATAATTTTTGAAGTCCTTCTACAGTGGAGGCAACTTCTCAATTATCGCTGCTACTTGGAATGCTTTATTGATGACAAGACCTTCAATGAAAATTTCGTTAGTAAAAATACTAAAATTTTTACTTTCAACATCAGTATTTAATTGAAACATATCTTCAGCAAGTAGATCATGAATAATCACTTGCAATTCCTGGACTTGGTAATAACAGACTTGCTATCTACCATTTTGTAGTCCAAAAATTTTGCGTCGAGGAATTTCTTCATCCCGGCATCTTCAATTTTGTATTTCTTTTCAAGCGCATTCCACAATTCTTTTGATATCTCCACGCTATTGTATACATTATACAGATTATCATCCAGTCCGTTAAGAATATAATTCTTGCACAGAAAGTCAGAATACTTCCACGCCTCAATCACGAGAAAACTTTCATTCTCTGGAGTTTCATCGGGCAGATCAGGAACATCTTCCTTGATGAAATTTTGTAGACATAACGTAGTCAAGTAGAAGAAAATCTTCTGCTGCCACCGCTTGAAATCAATCCCGAATTTTTTTTTGGATTTTTCTGCCGGTGCCAACACCGGTGTTCGGCTTGTCGATGCGTTAACAGTCACCGTTGGAACATGGCTTGTCGATGCGTTGACAGTCATCATCGCAACATCTTGGTTTCCGCTTTCATTTGCCGTTTTTTCTGAAAAAAATGAAATAAACAAACATTTAAAACTGGAGTTAAAAAATCACATAGATTTTAATCTCCAACAAAACGTTACGAAGGCTTTACTCTCCAAAACAGAAGTATACAAGACCACAAAGGTTTTAGTTTCCAGAATAATAAAGATAATACAATTATAGAAATAAAAATTATTAAATTACTTAAGCTTGTTTTCCTTTTTGGTTCCTGTTATTATCCTGTATTTGTAAATAATAATTCTGGAGAAAACAACGTTAGCGTATAAACGTAAATATAAATAAAACAGTAATTAATTCGAGCCCTCTGAATTCACAGTGTTTCCTTAAGGAATTTAATCCCCTCCTAGTACCCAAGGTTATGGATTATTTTCTTCCATGATAGAACGAATTACACACTGGTGTAGCGGTACTTCAAACTCCAGTATTTCAGCGAACACAAAGTTTGATAGCAAATCACACTTACGGTTGCTTTGTTGTAGTTTAAAGCAATGCAGAATAAGGGAGGAGAACTCAGAAGTCGAATGGAAATTCTGAGAGGAAGGACTGCAAAGTATAGCCAATGTTAACTGCTGAAAGAAGAGAAAATCAGATTGCAATGCGTTTTTCTGTGTGTCTTTCTCCAAATGCTGCTGCTCATATTTACAGCAATAAGTTGTGAGAGATCAACCCCCCCTCCATGGTGGAACAAGCACTAGCTTGTTATGGAGCAAGCACTAGCTTGTTATGGAGCAAGCACTAGCTTGTTGTGGAGAAAGCACTTACTTGTTGTGGATCAAGCACTTGGAGCGGCTGCTATTGCAACTGGTGGTACAATACACGGATTGGAAAATATCCGTTACAAACTCGAATTAATTATTGTTTTATTTATATTTACGTTTATACACTAAGGTTGTTTTCTCCAGAATTATTATTTGCAAATACATGATAATAACATGAACCAAAAAGGACAACAATTATATGCAAGTGATCCTGGCTATTTGCTTCCGCTGTTTATACATGTTTTCCATCAATTGGCATCAGAGCCTTCTTGCGTTTAAATAGATAACACAGATGATATACACATATGTGCGATTAGTATGTGGGGGTGTTGAGTTGTTGACCTACTATTTTTGCAAAATTAGTTTTATAATTTTATAAGACGTGAATGAAGTTGTTGTTTGTTTTCGTTTTCAACAGTAACGACGCTAATGTTGATTCTTTAACGTGAATTTTAGTTGCTTTTCTTTACATAGATTGAAGAGGAAAAGGATAAAACGTTGCCTCTAGGGTTCTCGTTTTAAAAGGAACGTGTCTGTGGCAAGTTTTTTCTCTTCATGTGATTAATTGGGATGAACTAAAAGAAAACAAAAGGAGGGTTGTTGGTTGTTATTTTTGTCGGCAATGGCATAGAAGTGGATTTAATCCACTATTTTGCTATTTTACAAAGGTTGCAACAGTGGAGGCCAGGTCCTTTTGACAATAGTGAAAGACTTATTTTTAATAGGTAAGTCAAAGATTCATTATTTAGTCTTGTATTAAATTTTCTTGTTCAAGACTTTGTTAACCTTTCAAAGTATTTTGCTTCTTTATGATTAATGATTATTATAATGTGAGACTATATCTAGCAAAGTGAGTTTTATGAGATATTGAATGTTCTCGTAAAGAAGCCTTGGTAGCTAGTACGTATACCTGAAAGCTTTTGGTTGTTATATATGGGAGTTTTTCTCCTTTATGGCTAGTGTTGGACGTCTTAAGAATTAACGCCCCGATCCCCTATTAATTACTTCCCCTAAATTTATTTATGCTATTTTGGTTTGCCAGGACGTTCGATGTTGGGTTCCAGAGAGTTTGGGACACTTAGTCCCTAAATGAGAGCTTAAGTGTTTAAAAATGGTCCGTAGCCGGAACAGTGTGAAGACGACCTCGGAATGGAAATTCGATGGTTCCGTTAGCTTTGTTAGGTGATTTCGGGGTTGGGAGCATGTTCGGAATGTATTATGGAAGTCCGTAGCTCATTTAGACTTGAAATGGCAAAATTTGAATTTTTAAAGTTTCCGGTCCGATAGTGAGTTTTTGATCCGAGGGTTGGAATGGAATTCTGGAAGTTGTAGTAGCTCCATCATGTCATTTGGGACGTGTGTGCAAAATTTTAGGTCATTCGGACGTGTTTTGGTTGGGTTTTTGATCGAAAGTGTATTTTGATAAAATTGGAAGTTCTTAGGCTCAAATTCTTGAATTAATCGAGCTCCCGACGTTGTTTTAGGTGGTTTGAGTATTGGTACAAGTTTGAATGAGGTATTAGGTGTTATTGGTTGAGGTCCCGGGGGCCTCAGGATGATTTCGGGTGGTTAACGGGAAGATTGGAGAAGTGTTGTAGCAGCTGAACCATTGCCGCTTCTGGTATTTTTGCATCTGCTGCTTGGGAACCGCAGATGCGGTGCCGCAGAAGCGACTTTGCTCATTTCCCTCAGAAACCGCAGAAGTGGTGCTATTCCCGCAGAAGCGGCTTAGGCATCGTAGAAGTGGCTCAGGTATCGCAGATGCGGGCTCCAGTGTTTCCTTAGTTTCCACAGAGGCCGGGGCCAGGGGAGAGTTCAAAGACGCGTACGTGGTGCAGCCAGAGCATCTGCGCGAGCTGCCACTGAGGCACCACCAGTAGATCCAGCCGGAGCCCAGGCACCTGGCATGCTATTACTGCCATTACTACTCCAGCTCTCCAGGAGACTTTGACTCAGTTCATGAGTATGTACACCACCTTGGCTCAGGCAGGGTTGCTTCCCCTTGCTGCACCCACATCCTAGGCCGGGAGAGGAGTACAGACTCCCGCCGTCCGCACTCCTGAGCGGTGAGTGCAGGTTGAGAAGGCTCCCGAGATTATTCCCGCACCGCCTGGAGTGCCAGTTCAGCCGAGGACGGGTCAGCTGCTTCAGAGGACGAACAACGGAGACTTAAGAGGTTCAAGAAGTATGATCCCCCAATATTCAATGGATTAGTATCAGACGATGCCTTGGGATTTCTAGAGTATTGTCACCGTATTCTTCGCACTATGGGCATAGTGGAGTCCAACGGGGTTTCTTTCACTGCTTTTCAGCTTCGGCGAGCCGCTTATGATTGGTGGCGCACTTATGAGATAGACAGTCCAGTCGAGGTTGCTTCACTGACTTAGACCCAGTTCTCAGATATGTTTATGAGAGAGTTTGTCCCCTAGAGTCTCATTGACGCATGGTGCGCAGAGTTTGAGTATTTGTGCGAGGGTGCTATGACCGTTTCGGAGTATGTTATCCGTTATACCAGATTGGTCAGGCATGCACCGACCTTGGTTGCTACAGTTCGGGAGAGAGTTTGCAGGTTCATTGAGGGTCTTATTCCACCTATCAGATCTAGCATGGCTCGAGAGTTAGAGATGGACATTCCTTATCAGTAGGTAGTGAGAATTGCTAGGAGGATTGGGGGTATGCTCGCCAGAGAGCGAGGGGAGAGGGAGGCCAAGAGGTCTCAAGAGTCGGGCCACTACTCTAGTGCTCGTACCCCAGCAGCAGGTCGTCATGGTAGGGGTTATGCGGGTCGCCCCGTTCATTCAGCTCTTCTAGCAGCCAGCAGTGCTCCAGCTCCGCCTATACCTCAGGAGCCTTACTATGCACCTCCATTTTCTAGCGCGCCTCCTGCGCGAGGTGCATTCAGAGGTCAATCCAGCACGTCTGGCCCGAGCCAGTCACAGCCACCGCGCCCTCCCAGAGCTTGTTTTGAGTGTAGAGACACCCGCCATGTGGTGAGGGATTGCCCTAGACTTGGGAGGAGTGCGCCCCCACAGACTTCTCAGCCACAGCGCGCTCAGTAGAGTTCTCAGGCTATGATCACAGCTCCAGCTGCTACCCCACCTGCCCAGTCGGCTAAGGGCGGAGGTCAGAGAGATAGAGGTCGCCCTCGAGAGAGGGGCCGGGCCACATATTATGTTATTCCTGCTCGCACTAAGGCTGTTGTCTCTGACTCCGTCATTACAGGTATTATACTGATTTGTCATAGAGAGGCACCAGTTCCATTCGATCCGGGATCTACTTATTCTTATGTGTCTTCTTACTTTGCTCCGCATTTGGGTGTGCCTCGGGATTCTTTGAGTGCCCCCGTTTATGTTTCTACTCCTGTGGGGGATTTTCTTGTTGTGGACCGCGTTTATCGGTCATGTTTGGTTACTATTCGTGGTTTTGAGACCAGAGCGGATTTATGGTGGATTTTGACATTATTTTGGGCATGGACTAGTTGTCGCCCTATTTTGCTATTCTTGATTATCACGCCAAGACCGTGACGCTAGCTATGCTAGGTATTCCGCATATTGAGTGGAGTGGTACTTTAGATCACACTCCCAGTAGAGTTATCTCTTTCCTTAAAGCTCAGCGTATGGTTGAGAAGGGGTGTACCGCGTATTTAGCTTATGTGAGAGATGTCAGTGTTGATACCCCTTCTGTTGATTCAGTTCCAGTGGTACGAAATTATCCAGATGTGTTTCCAGCTGATCTTCCGGGCATGCCGCCCAATAAAGATATTGATTTCGGCATTGATCTTTTGCCGGGTGCTCAACCCATTTCTATTCCTCCGTATCAGATGGCTCCTCTTGAGTTGAAGGAGTTGAAGGATCAGTGGCAGGAATTTCTTGGTAAGGGTTTTGTTCGACCCAGTGTTTCGCCGTGGGGTGCTCCTGTCTTGTTTGTAAAGAAGAACGATGGTTCTATGCGTATATGTACTGATTATTGCCAGTTGAACAGGGTTACAGTGAAGAATCATTATCCTTGGCTTCGTATCGACGATCTGTTTGACCAGCTTCAGGGCGCACAGGTGTTTTCTAAGATTGACTTGCGCTTAGGTTACCATCATTGAAGATTCGGGAGCCAGATATCCCGAAGACTGCCTTCAGGACTCAGTATGGTCATTACGAGTTCCTTGTTATGTCATTCAGGCTGACCAATGCCCCAGCAACTTTCATACATTTGATACACAGTATGTTCAGGCCATATCTTGACTCGTTCATTATTGTTTTTATTGATGATATTCTGGTGTATTCCCGGAGTCGGGAAGACCATGAGCAGCACCTGAGGACCGTGCTTCAGACCTTGAGGGAGAAGAAGTTATGTGCAAAGTTCTCAAAATGTGAGTTTTGGTTGAGTTCTGTGGCATTCTTAGGCCACGTGATTTCGAGTGAAAGCATTCGGGTGGATCCGAGGAAGATAGAGGTCGTACAGAGTTGGCCCAGGCCATTCTCAGCTATAGAGATTCGCAATTTCCTTGGTTTGGCAGGCTACTACCGTCGTTTCTTGGAGGGATTTTCATCAGTTGCGGCCCCTATGACTAGATTGACCCAGAAGGGTGCCCCATTTCAGTGGACAGAGAAGTGTGAGGCGAGCTTTCAGAAGCTCAAGACAGCTTTGACTATAACCCTAATTTTGATGTTGCCTACCGGTTCTGGGTCTTATATTGTCTATTGTGATGCCTCGAGAGTTTGCCTTGGAGTGGTGTTGATGCAGGACGATAGGGTGATTGCCTACGCATCCAGACAGTTAAAGATACATGAAAAGAATTACCCTGTCCACGACCTTGAGTTAGCTGCTATTGTTCATGCCTTGAAGATCTGGCGTCATTATTTGTACGGTGTGCCTTGTGCGATCTATACTGACCATCGAATTTTGCAGCACTTACTCAAGCAAAAGGATATAAATATGCGTCAGAGGAGGTGGTTGGAGTTGATGAAGGATTATGATATCACTATTCTTTATCACCCGGGCAAGGCCAATGTGGTGGACGACGCCTTGAGTCACCGATCGGAGAGTTTGGGGAGTTTGGCATACTTACCAGCTTTAAAGAGGCCTATGGCAATGGGTGTTCAGGCCTTAGCCAGCTAGTTTGTGAGATTGGATCTTTCGGAGCCCAGTCGGGTTCTAGCTTGAGTGGTTTCCCGGTCTTCCTTATTTGATCGTATTAGGGAGCAGCAGTATGAAAATCCTCATTTGCTTGTCCTTAAGGACAAGTTTCAGCGGAAATGCCAGAGATGTGACCATCGGAGATGACGGAGTATTGAGGATGCAGGGCCGGATTTGTGTTCCCAATGTTGATGGGCTTCGAGAGTTGATTCTAGCAGAGGCCCATAATTCGCGATATTCTATCCATCCGAGTGCCGCGAAGATGTATCAGGACTTGAGGCAGCACTATTGGTGGAGGTGGATGAAGAAAGATATAGTTTTTTATGTGTCTAGATGCCTCAACTGCCAGCAGGTGAAGCATGAGCACTAGCGCTCGGGTGGGTTGCTTCAGCAGATAGAGATTCCGGAGTGGAAACGGGAGCGCATCACCATGGATTTTGTATCTGGACTCCCACGGACCTTTAAGAAGTTTGATGCTATTTGGGTTATTGTGGATCGGTTGACCAAGTCCGCTCATTTTATTTCTGTGTGTATCACTTATTCATCGGAGCAGTTGGTGGAGATTTATATCCGGGAGATCATCCATCTGCATGGTATTCCAGTTTCTATTATTTTGGACAGAGGTACTCAGTTTACATCATGTTTCTAGAGAGCCGTGCAGCAGGAGTTAGGCACTCGGGTGGAGTTGAGCATAACAATTTACCCCCAGACGGACGGACAGTCCGAGCGCACTATTCAGATTTGTGAGGATATGCTCCGTACGTTGAGTTTGGAGGGTCTTGGGATCATTTCTTGCCATTGGTGGAGTTTGATTACAATAAAAATTATCAGTCCAGCATTCAGAAGGCACCGTATGAGGCTTTATATGGTAGGAGGTGTGGAACTCTAGTGGGTTGGTTTGAGCCGGGTGAGGCCAGGCTATTGGGCACAGAGTTGGTTCAGGACGTATTGGAGAAGGTTAAGATGATTCAGGATAGACTCCATACAGCCCAGTCCAGACAGAAGAGCTATGTGGACAGGAAGGTTCCTAATGTTTCATATATGGTTGGTGAGCGGGTTCTGCTTCGGGTTTCGCCTATGAAAGGCGTCAGGAGGTTTGGGAAGAAAGAAAAGTTGAGTCCGAGGTTTATTGGCCCTTTTGAGATCTTGAGGCGAGTTGGGGAGGTTGCCTATGAGCTTGCCTTACCTCCCAGTTTTGTCGGAGTTCATCCGATATATAATGTTTCGATTCTCCGGAGGTATCACGGTGACCCATCGCACGTGTTGGATTTTAGTTCAGTCCAGCTGACAAAGATCTATATTATGTTGAGGAGCTAGGGGCTATATTGGACAGGAAGATCAGAAAGTTGAGGTCAAAGAACATAGCTTTTAGTGAAGGTTCAGTGGCGGGGACATCCAGCCGAGGAGGCGACTTGGAAGACCGAGCAGGATATGTGTAGGAGTTACCCTCATCTTTTCACTACTTCAGGTATGTTCTCTATGCTCGTTCGAGGACGAACGAATGTTTAAGTGTAGGAGGATGTGACGACCCGGCCGGTCTCCTTAAGAATTAATGCACCGATCCTCTATTAATTGCTTCCCCTAAGTTCATTTCTGCTATTTTGGTTTGTGGGGACGTTCGGTGTTGGGTTCCGGAGAGTTTTGGAACACTTATTCCCTAAATGAGAGCTTAAGTGTTGAAAAATAGTCCGTAGTCGGAACAGTGTGAAGACGACCTCGGAATGGAAATTCGATGGTTCTGTTAGATTTGTTAGGTGTTTTCGGGGTTGGGAGCGTGTTCGGAATGTATGGAAGTCCATAGCTCATTTAGGCTTGAAATGCCGAAGTTTGAATTTTTGAAGTTTCCGGTACGATAGCGAGTTTTTGATCCGAGGGTCAGAATGGAATTCTGGAAGTTGCAGTAGCTCCGTTATGTCATTTGGAACGTGTGTGCAAAATTTCAGGTCATTCGAACGTGTTTTGGTTGAGTTTTTGATCGAAAGTGTATTTTGATAAAATTGGAAGTTCTTAGGCTCAAATCCTTGAATTAATCGAGTTTTCGACGTTGTTTTAGGTGATTTAAGAATTGGTAAAAGTTTGAATGAGGTATTAGGTATTATTGTTGCTTTTGGTTGAGGTCCCGGGGGCTTCGGGATGATTTCGGGTGGTTAACGGAAAGATTGAAGAAGTGTTGCAGCAGCTGAACCATTGCTACTTCTGGTATTTCCGCATCTGCAGCTTGGGAACCACAGATGCGGCACCGCAGAAGTGGCTAAATGGCCGCAGAAGTGGCTTTGCTCCTTTCCCTCAGAAACCACAGAAGCGGTGCTATTCCCACAGAAGCAGCTTAGGCATCGCAGAAGCGGCTCAGGCATCACAGATGCGGGCTCTAGTGTTTCCTTAGTTTCCGCATAAGCGGAAGTTCCCCCGCAGATGCGGTTTCGCACCTGCGACCTTTTTATTGCAGATGCGGTCCCTGGCCTTTTAGTGAAAACTGCAGAAGCAGCTCTTGTTCCGCAGAAGCGGGACCGCAGATGCGCTCTCTTATCCGCAGAAGCGAAAATCCCTGTTCAGAAATAGGGAAACCGAGGGTTTAATTTCAAAAGTGGGAAAAATCAAATTTGAGCTCAAGAAAGGGCGATTTTGAGAGGGTTTTGAAGAGGAGATTATTGGGTAACGTTTCTTTCATCCCTTCTAGTTATATTTCATCATTATGTATTTAAATTCATCATTAAAATTCGAATTGAGGATCAAAATTTGGAAAAAATTGGGTAAAACTTCATAGGCTAAACTATAGAGTTTTGAGTAGGTGATTGACCTCCGATTTAGGAGATTTTTGTATGGTTAGACTCGTGCGAGTACAAGGATTCTGAAAATGTAAAAATTATTCGATTCTGAGACGTTAGCGTGAAGGGAATTTTGGTTATTTTACGTAATTTCACATCGTAGCTTTGAATTAAATAATGAAACTAGTTGTTTGCGATGTTATTTATGATATGTGATTGAATTGAATAGATTTGGGCCATTTGGAGTCCGATACTCGTGGCAAAGGCGTGGTTTCTGGTTGATTTTTGTACCGATTCGAGGTAAGTGGCTTGTCTAACCTTGTGTGGGGGACCTTTTCCCTTAGGATATGATATTTGGTAATTGAATGCCTTGTACGTGAGGTGACGAGCACGTACTTGAGCTTATTGTTGGAAATCCATTTTACTTGTAGTATTTAAATTGAGTTTTCTTGCTGATCTGTTTATTTTGAATTGCAAGTTTCATCCAATGCTAGTTAGAGAAGTATGTTTATTTGACTTACTTGCCTAAGTGTTTTAACTGACTTGTTTATACTCCGTGAAGCATGACTAGGCTAGGATTTTCCATTACTTGTTTCTGAGTTTAGCATTTATCCTAATGTTTGGGCTGTTATTGTGTGTTTTAAATTGGGACTACGGGACGACATCCTGGGAGATCCCCCTGTACTTGTTATATTCTGGACTGAGGTGCGGGATACCAAGAGATCCCTGGCACATGAAAATGTAAGATTTGAGGATACCAAGAGATCCTCAGGATACCAAGAGATCCCTGGCATATGAAAATGTAATATTTGAGGATACTAAGAGATCCTCGGGATACCAAGAGATCTCTGGTGTATATGATGAGGATACCAAGAGATCCTCGGGATACCAAGAGATCCCTAATGTATATTATGAGGATACCTAGGCTATTACTTCCTGATGTGAGCAGTATTTCCTTATATTGCTTTGTTTCTGCTACCGATTACTGTTTTCCCTTAATTATCCTGTTTAAATTCTCGTTGTAGACGTTATCTATACTGTTTTCCTTATCCTATCATATATTATGTTTTATCTCAGTAGGGCCTTGACCTTCCTCGTCACTACCCAACCGAGGTTAGGCTTGGCACTTACTGAGTACCGCTGTGGTGTACTCATGTCCTTTATGCGCATGTTTTTCATTTGAAGATCCAGGTACCTTCACTCAGGCGCACTACCCTTGAGGCGGGGAGAGCTACGAGACTTCGAGGTATATCTGCAGCGTCCTCAGACCGAAGAGTCCCCTTCTTTATTCTACCTGTAGTACTTAGTTTTTCATATCGTACCTTGATGTAGACACTCTGGAGATTAGAGCATTTACAGTACTTCTTTAGCCTGTGTTTCTCGTGAGTTTTCGGGTTTTGGGGTAATATTGTAGGCTTCCGCATTATTGAGTAATATATGTCGAGCGGTATCTTTTTTACAGTTTTCTTTTAATTGAATGTTTTTAAATGATTTATTCCGCAAGTTATGCTGTTGTTCCGCATTGTTAGGCTTACCTAGTTATAGGAACTAGGTGCCATCACGACATATTTACGGAGGGCAAAATGGGGTCGTGACACTAGTGCTGGATGATTTTAGAAAATTTTAGTTTCTTTTTTCTTTTTTCTTTTGTCCAATAATTATATGAGCCTATAACACATGTATATTAATTGTGTATAATTAAGAATTTTTGACTAATAAATACGTATTACCAAGGTAATTTATTTATTTGAAATCATTAAAAATTCTTAGCACTTTATACATAAGAGATGAAATCATATATATGTTAAGAATTTATGATTAAATAAATGGTTATCACCAAGGTGACTTATTTATTTAAGATCATTGAAAATTCTTAATAGTTTATACATATAAGATTAAATCATTGCATGGATTGAGAGTTATAATTAATAAATAGGATCCACGAAAGTGGTCTATTTATTTAAGTCATGAACGAATATACTCAATGTACCATGTGAAAAATTATTCTTGATAATTTTATGCTAATGGTGAAGTTTTTATCTACCCCAAAGAGGTTTACCTCTTGATACTAGTGACGTTATACTTATTCATGAGAAAAGATATTGAGGTTTCCACCAAATATGATAAAAAGTAATATCTTAAATTCTCATGTGTATAAAACGGGAGGACAATTTGATGTAAGAGGAAATATTATGTACTTTACACATAAGAAAGGACATAATCAATGTCATGTGCTCATGGAATAATTATAAGGAAAATGGAAATCAATATCATATTTATTTTAATTCATGAAACTACATAAAAGGTTATTCTCCGAGTTTGGTTACAAGCTGGTGGTCATGAATTTGACGAACTCCGATTGACCTGAAACTTGGTAGATTCATCGAAAATGATCTAGTGAGAAAAATCACTGCAATGCAATGAATCATGCTGTTTTTCGGCATTTTGAGGCCGTTTAGATGGCTTTTCAAGAACTTTACTAAATTGAATTTGTTATAAATAAAAAAATTATTCTTTATTTATCAGCTATATTTGTGTTAAATTTAAAACATGATGATTTAACTTGATATGATATATATCAAGAATGCAAATCACATGGATTTAGTCCTAAATATTCCACAAATAATTTATTCGAATTTGGTCTAGTTTTTGGCGATCGTGAATTTCACGATCTCTGAATGACCTAAAATTCGGCAGGATCATCAGAAACGATCTGTTAATAAGAACTCATTGCTATGCAGTGAAACATCGTATTTTGATGATTCGGAACCGTTTAGATGGTTTTTTTTGGAGGTTTGGCGGATTAAAATGTGATTTGTAGACGAAAAGTCATTCCTTTTATGTCGGTCTTATTTTGTCAAATATGAAACATGACGCATGTTTATTTTACATGAACTGATATATGGTTGGAATGTATGCCATATTTTAAATTTCTAAAAACGCTTAGATGGTAGCTTTTCAAATTTGGTTGTTGTTTTGAATATCATGACTTTCATGATCTCCAATTGACCCGTAATTTGGTAAGTCTATCGAAAAATCCTAGTAAATAATACTTGTTGTATGTAGTAGATAACATTGATTTAGTACTTCATGACTGTTTAGATAGGTTTTTTGAGCATTTTGTGAATTTTGAAACTTAATCCTTAGAGAAAATTGCGTGGTTGTGATCAGGTGGTGATATGAATTAACCCCTATGGTCTCCACTATTTATTTATAGTAAGATAATAAATTTATGTGTCGACTTTAGGTCTTTCTCCATATCGGATGAATTTATTATGAACTTACTGAGTATAACTACTAGTAGTTGATAAAATGTATTGAGTCTCCATCTGAGTTTACACATTGAATCAATTTTGTAATTATAATGCAACCATGATTAAGTGGTGATAGAAATATATTTTTATTGTGTTCCACCATTAATTTCAAGTGAGTGTAAATTTATGTGTCGACTTTAGATCTTCCTCCATATTGGATAAATTTATTGTAAGCTCACTAAGTGAAATAATAGTTATTGAAATCATGTACTTACTCTCTATCTGAGTAAACATGTTGGATCAATGGAACTAGAGCTATTAATTATGATGTTCACTTGACTTAAATTGACAGTATACTCTCCATCTGAGTTGAGTCTGTTTTAATTTATTTGAGTGAATAATATGGCATTACATATGTATGTTGCATGAGTAGTTCTTTTCCTATTGAAATTACTATTCAAGATGCATAACATATATGTGTATAGTGTTTAAAAATTTTGTACTAAAAGGTTATATATAATTGACTAAAAATAATAGTATACTCTCCACTTGAGTTGGTTCTATTTATTTTTGGATTGTATAATTCTTGCATTATATAATATACTTTGCATGAGTGATTCTTTTCCCACAAAATTTATTATTCGAGATGCATGTATGTATATAAATATTGAATGCAGTCTGGCTTTACTATTCAGTATTTTGACTTATTATGATCTATTTAATATTTTTATCTCAAATCCACAATGACTTTATGCACTTTGTCGTATTACTTGTTAAATTTTTGTTAGTGATAATATTAATTTAAAGGATGCAATATATTTACTTTTTGTTAGAAGAAATTTAATTTCGGTTTCTGGTCAAAATAAGAGATGGATATTTATTTTATTTTTCAAATAACTTTTGAGTTATTGAGCTTGATATATATTTTATCTCTTGTGTACATGAATGCATGACCTTGTTATTGTATATTAATGTCTCTCCTGAACAGAACAATATTATTCTACCTCATAAGAGAATATGCTCTTCAAAATTGAGTAAAACTTATTTGTGCACTTTTGTCTAAGTCATATTAATCTGGATAAGATTTCAAGTTGTTCAAGGATGGACCTTAAGGTTCATTGAAAGTAGAGGCACTACCAACTTGTAGATCCTGTTTGGAAGGAAATTTGACTAAAGGTTGTTTCCCTTCAAAAGGAAATAAAGCTAGTGATAAGCTAGAATGAATCCCTTCTGATTTGTATGGTTAAATGAACATACTGATAAGAGATAGTTTTGAGTATTTTTGTGACGTGCATAAATGATTACACAAAATATTAATATATTTATTTGATGCACCGTAAGTCTTAAAGAATTAAGTAATTCAAGATTTTTAAGACTTGAAATAGAGAAGTACCAAGAAAATATATTAAGTTAATGCAGTTTGATTGTAGTGGCGAGCACCTCTCTAAAAGAATTCTTTTGTTACTTATCAGAATAAGGGAATACATCTCAATTTGACTGCACCATCAATTTCATAATAGAGTGGTGTGACGACCCAACCCGTCGTCTCATGTGTTATTGCTCCGTTTCCCCCTTTTTCATGCTTCTTCATGTTTCGTTATTAGTATGTGGTGTGTTAGAGATGATTTGGATTGGTTTTGATAAGAAATGAGACACTTAGTCTCTTTAAGGAAAGCTTAAGTTGGAAAAGTCAATCGAATATTGACTATTGAGTTAGAGAGCTCGGATGTGATTTCTAGTGTTTCGGTTAGCTTCGGGGGATGATTTGTGACTTAGGAGCGTGATTGGAATTGATTTTGGAGGTCCGGTGTAGAATTAGACTTTGAATTGGCGAAGTTAGTATGTTGGCGAAATCCAGTTGATAGGTGAGATTTTGATCCGAGGGTCGGAATCGGATTACGAAAGTTGTTGTAGCTTCATTGGGTGATTTTGGATATGTGTGAAAATTTTCAGGTCATTCGGACATCGTTTGGTCGGGTTTTTGATCGAATGCGTGTTTCGGAAGTTTTTAAAGAACTTAGGCTTGAATCCGATGAGAATTGATGATTTTAGTGTTGGTTGATGTGTTGTGATGGTTGGAACAAGCTTGGGTAATGTTTTAAGACATGTTGGTGCTTTTGGTTGAGGTTCCGGGGGCCTCGGGGTGAGTTTGGATGGTTAAACAGAAGGTTTTTGGAGTTCAATTGCAGGTTCAAGTTGCTGGTATCAGTTGGTTTCGCACCTGCGGTTGTGGGACCGCAGGTGCGGTCTCGCTGAAGCGATTTGAGGAGCGCGGAAGCGGAAAACTTGGCCCTTGCCAGGTTCCGCAGAAACGGGATTAGGATCGCATAGGTGGTCCCGCAGATGCGATTGGGGACCGCAGAAGCGGAAAGTGGCCTTAAGTGAAAAGTCCACAAAAGCGGACGCTGACCGCATAAGCGGAAGTCACAAAAGCGGTATTTGATCCGCATAAGCGGATATAACAGGCAGTTAAGTGGGATTTATCTTCTTCGCAAATTTTTGGAAAGAGTAACATTTTGGACTCCGAACCTAGAGAACTTTGAGGCGATTTTGAAGAGAGTTTCGAGGGATTTCATCAGGTATGGATTCTTGGACTTAGCATACGTTATTATGGTATAAAATCATGGATTAACACTGAAAAACCCAAGGAATTAAAGGTTAAAAATGGAGGCTAGGGCTTGAAACTTAAGAGAGTTAAACTAGGGATTTGAGGGGTCAAATGGACTCTGATTTTGATAAATTTGATATGTATAGACTCGTGGCGAGACGAGGAATCCGGTAGTGTGAGTTTTATAATTTTATGAGAAGTGGGCCCGGGGCTCAAGTTTTGCTAGTTTCGAGATTTTCGCTATTTCTCGATTGTTTTCGATTGGGTATTGTTCCCTTAGCATATTGTGATGTATTCGCTCTGATTTTAGTTAGATACGACGCGCGTGGGAGCCGATTTGAGGGGCAAAGGCGTCGCGAGCTAGAGATTTCACCGGTTCGAGGTGAGTAATACTTGTAAATGATATCCTGAGGGTTTGAAACCCCGGATTTGCACATCATAGTGCTGTATTGAGGTGACTTGCACGCCGGATATGAGCGTGGGGTAGAGCACCGTTGGGGATTGTGACTTGGTCCGTCCCGGTTGTTGATCTTACTGCGTAATTGTCTGAAACTTAGTTGATGCTATCATGGTTTGGGTTGATTGCCATGTTTTGGGATTCGTGCCAACTATGTGAATCCTTCGGGGATTGATATTACTGATTTAGCATATCTTGCATATCATTTGGTTTCAGTCCAAGGTTTTAAATACTGTTTTGCAAACTCAGCCATACTTCTAAGTTTTGAAAACTCAAATGATATTTTAAATGATATTTCGGACCGAGAACTACTGTTTTACAAATGCCCAAGGGGCTTACGTTGATTTCTGGACTGAGCATGGATCGGGCTATGAGCCGCAGCAGTGATTTTGAAATATTGGTAACAATGACACTGTATGATGTAACTTCAAAACAGTGGTAACAATGACACTGTATGTTGTAACGTGAACAGTGGTAACAATGACACTGTATGATGTGACTTGAAGCAGTGGTAACAATGACATTGTATGATGTAAATTGGTCAGGTAACAATGACTGACCAGGAATTAATTGATGCCACGAGATGGCTTGATATTGCGCTTGGGCTATAGGAGCCCCTCCGGAGTTTGTACACACCCCCAGTGAGCGTCGTCGACGTTAAATAGATCAGGCTGCACGCTGCAGCGAGTACCGGAGTGTACCGTCATATGCATTGCATTACACTAGTGAATTTGTTCCTATTTTGTATTATTTGTCATGACATTCCAGCACTCGCATTTCATTGGCTTCCATGCTACCTCTTGCACTGCTTACCTGACACCCTGGTATTATTTGTTAATGGACTGCTGTGCCCGAGGGGCTTATTTAGATGTTGACTTGCACTATCTATTTCGCATTCATTTGCTTAACTGTTGAAAAAAAAAACATAATTTTTTGAAAGAGGTTTTAAACTGAGCCACGATATTTCTAAAGTTTTCACGGTTTCACTGTTTTCTCAAAGGGTCACTGTACTATATAGCACGATGACTTGCTTTACGTGGTTTCTTGCTGCTCAGTTATTATTTACCTTTATTACTCACTGAGTTGGAGTACTCACTTTACTCCCTGCACCTCGCGTGCAAATGCAGGTACTGGTTTACCCGGTAGCGGGTTTGTGCTGGTTGAGGATTTTGTTATTGTAGCTGAGCAAGGTGATCGCCAGCGTTCGCGGCACCGGACGTTGTCTTTAGAATTCCCGAAATTTATCTTTGTATATTATTGGCCCTGTAGTTGTGTTCAGGTTTTATTTAGATGCTCGTGACTTGTGACACCCCGGTCGATAAACACCTAAATAAACACACTTGAATCAATAATTGTTGCGGCGCACAACCCGATCCGGATGTATAGCAACACTGTTGTGGCATGCAATCCGATCCATGTATATATCATTGTTGCGCTGTGTAACCTGTTCCATATTATCGTTGTATTGTTGCGGCGTGCAAACCGACCCTCAAATATCTCTGTTTCAGCGTGCAACCCGATCCATATCATCATTGTATTGCTGCAGCGTGCAACCCGACCCTCAAATATCTCTGTTGCGGTGTACAACCCGACCCATATCATTTAGTATTGTTGCAGCATACAACCCAATCCACATTTGTCATTATGCCTCATCCAAACAACAGTCACAAATAAGAGGACAAGGGAGTAAATAAATAATAGTAAAAATCCCCGCAAGGGAACACACAATAAACAATTAAAACCCGGCAAGGGCACAACATCAATGAACTCAATATCCCGGCAAGGGAGAAAAACCAACAAAACATCCCGGCAAGGGAATAACCAATAACTCTTTCTCTTTCTTTCATTTCTTACTCCATGATATCACTTGAGCCCAAACTCCAAGGAATTTCTTATCTCATAAACTGTCACAATCTACATTTCTAAATCGAGCTAATACTCCACGAAGTACCAAGATCACAATTTCTATCACAAAGCCTTTACCACATATAGAAATCATCAATTAGACATGGAAGGCATAACAACAACTAACTATCCACAATTTAGGACTCACGGTCATGCTAGACACCAATGTATAGATACTCGACACCATGCCTATACATCTTACCCGATCAATTAGCAAATAGAAAACAAGACTCAACTCCTATTCCCTCAAGCTAGGGTTAAACCAAACACTTACCTCAACTTCCACGGCAAAATCAATCCACAACGACCGCTTTCCCTTTCGAATTCGGCTCCAACTCAATCAAATCTATACAATAAGGACTTCATAATAGCAATATAGGCTAAATAAATCAAACCCAATGCCTAAATATAGATTTCCAAGCTTTCTTCCCAAAAATTCCAAAATTGCCCCCGGGCCTGCTTGGTCAAAACACGAGGTTCGGACCAAAAACAAATCCCTCACTCCCCCACGAGCTCGAATATATATTTTGTTTTCAGATTCGACCCCAAAATGAGGTCTAAATCAAGAAAAATTGAAAAACCCTAACTCTACCCAATTCCCCCAATTTCCACCCTAAACTACATGATTTAAGCTTAGAAATTCAATAATTAATGATGGAAAATGAAGAAAACAAGTTGGAATTTACTAATCCAAGTGATCTTGAAGAAAATGGGCTTCAATGGACTCTTAAGTACTTGGGGGAGAAGAGAGCTCGTGTATTTTTTGAAAGAAACTCGTAGCTACTGTTCTGAAATTTAATATAACTGGGCAAAACTTTTCCCTTCGCATTCGCGTGAAGTGATTCGCGTTCGGGAAGGGTAAACAGGGCTGGTCAACGCGAACGCGGAAGGTGAAGCGCGAACGCGTAGAAGTAATTAGCTGGGGTCCAAGAGATTGGCCTACACAAATGCATTGGCCTATACGAGAACGTGATGGGAAGGGGCTGGGGACTTATGCGAATGCGGTCCAGCCATCGTAAAAGCGAAGAAGAAAAGAGGGCTGGGCCCTCAGAGTTCCATAACTCTATGCGAACGCGAACTAGTGATGCGAACGCGATGAAGGAACAAAATGAAGCATCGCGAACACGTGAGGGAGAGTGACAATGTGAAGAAGGATTCACCTGGGCACTTGTTGCAGATTTTCTTAACTTTTCTAAGTTCAAAAACCTCCCGGAACACCTCCGAAATACTCCCGAGCCCTTGGGGCTCCTAACTGTGACGACCCAACCCGTCGTCTCATGAGTTACCGCCCTGTTCTTCCCATTTTCTATTTCTACATGCTTCGTTATCCGTTTCATATGTAGTCGTGTTGATTTGGAGTGATTTTGATAAGAAATGAGACACTTAGTCTCTTTAAGGAAGGCTTAGTTTGGAAAAGTCAACCGGGAACTGACTTATGTGTTAGATAGATCAGATGTGAATTCTGATGGTTCGATTAGCTTCGGGAGGTGATTTGTGACTTAGGAGTGTGATCGGAAGTGGTTTTGGAGGTCTGGTGTAGAATTAGGCTTGAATTGGCGAAGTTAGTATTTTGGCGATTTTCGGTTGATAGGTGAGATTTTGATATAGGAGTCGGAATGGAATTCCGAGAGTTACTGTAGCTTCGTTAGGTGATTTGGGATGTGTGCACAAAATTTCAGGTCATTCAGACGTGGTTTGGTCGGGTTTTTGATCGAATGCGTGTTTTAGAAGTTTTAAAAGAACTTAGGCTTGAATTCGATGTAATTTGATGATTTTGGAGTTAGTTGAGGTGTTTTGACGATTGGAGAAAGTTTGCGTAATGTTTTAAGACATGTTGGTGCTTTTAGTTGAGGTCCCGGGGGCCTAGGGTGTATTTCGGAAGGTTAACGGATCGATTTAGGCACAAAAAATAAACCTGCTGCATTTTTTTCAAAGCACTGTGAACAGTAGTTTTGAATAGTGCCCATGAACAGTTCCCCGTAACAGTATCCGTGAATATTATCGTGAATAGTAACACGGGGTGAACAGTGCACACGAAAATTTCTGGCAGATGTTTTTTCAAGTTCTGAAAATGGGACGAATCCATTTTCCATTTTTACCGATTTGGAGCTCGGATAGGGCGATTCTTCAGGAGATATTTGGAGAGAACAATGTGGTAAGTATTATTAACTCAATTTTGGTTATATTACTCGAATCTATTACAAGTTTTGGCATTAAATACGTGAATTTAGCGGGAAAAGCTTAGAAACCCTCTCGAATAGAATCTTGGATTTGAGGGTCGAAATGTGATGGGAATTGGATAATTTTGGTATGGTTAGACTCGTGGCGAGATGAGGAATTCGATGATGTTAATTTTCTATTTTTTCGAGACGTGGGCCCGGGGCTCGGGTTTTTGCTTATTTCGAGATTTTGGTATTTTTTGATTATTTGGATTGGGCTTTGTTCCCATAACATATTATGACGTATTCGTTCTGATTTTGGATAGATTCGACGCATGTGGAGGCCAATTCAAGGGGCAATGGCGTCACGAGTTAAAGAAATAGCCAGTTCGAGGTGAGTAATGTTTGTAAATGACATCCTGAGGGTTTGAAACCCCGGATTTGCACACCATAGTGTTGTATTGACGTGACTTGCACGCCGGATAGCGAGCGTGGGTTAGAGCACTGTTGGGGATTGTGACTTGGTCCGTCCCGATTGATGAAATTACTGCGTATTTGACTGAAACTACTTGTTATTATCATAATTTGGGCTGATTGCCATATTTGGGCTTCGTGCCAATTATTTGAACCCTTCGGGAATTGTTATCGATAATTCCTCACTGATTTAAATATATATTTGAACTCAGTCATGTATTTACCACAGTTTTAAAAACTCAGCCAAGTTGTTATGCCTTAAGCACTCGAAATGATATTACTAAAAATATTT
Organism: Nicotiana glauca; assembly: GCA_026770625.1. Classification (NCBI taxonomy): domain Eukaryota; kingdom Viridiplantae; phylum Streptophyta; class Magnoliopsida; order Solanales; family Solanaceae; genus Nicotiana; species Nicotiana glauca. Next base: position 35,279 of record MU665279.1, read on the forward strand.
TTGGGCTGAGCATTATATTTTATTGTTGCCCGAGTGGCTTATATGATTATGTTGACTGAGTAAGGCCGAGGGCATGTATTGTGAGGATATATGGATCGGGCTGCGCGCCGCAGCGGTTACTATATGATATTGTTCTGAGAGTGAGCCCGAGGGGCCGATACTGTTCTGAGTTACTGATACTGAGCCCGAAGGGCAGATTTCTACTTGTTATTTTGATATTGAAGCCGAGAGCCTGGTTGATTATATTGATATTGAGGCCGAGAGCCTGGTTGATGCCACGAGATGGCTTGATATTGCGCTTGGGCTGTAGGAGCCCCTCCAGAGTCTGTACACACCCCCAGTGAGCGCCGTGGACGATAAATAAATAGATGGCTCGGGCTGCACGCCGCAGTAGGTACCAAAATGTACCGTCATATGCATTGCATTGCTATGCACTCATGCATTTGTTCTTATCTGTATAATTAGTTATAATATTTCTGCACTCTTATTTCATTGGCTTTTATGCTACTTCTTGCAATAATTACCTGATATCCTGGCGTTATCTGTTAACGGAGTGTTGTGCCCGAGGGGTTGAGTGTGCTTGTTTGCACTACTTGTTTTGCATTCATTTGCTTAACTGTTGGAAAAAAAGATATTTTCAAAAGTGGTTTTAAACCGAGCTAAGATATTTCTAAAGATTTCACAGTTTCACTATTTTTCTCAAAGGCTTTACACTGCTCATACATAGCATGATGGCTTGCTTTATGTGATTTCTTACTGCTCAGTTGTTATTTACCCTTATTACTCACTGAGTTGGAGTACTCACTTTACTCCCTGCACCTCGTATGCAGTTGCAGGTATTTATTCACCCGTCAGCGGGTATAGGGTGTTTGGAGTCAGAGTTGTAAGAGCTTGGCGAGGTGACTGCCAGCGTTCGCAGCACCGTTTTCTTTCTGTGACATTCATTATTCATGTTCAGTGTACTTCTAGACTTGTAAATGTAAATTTCATCCTTATAGATGCTCGTGACTTGTGATACCCCGGTTAGGGCTGTGTTGTGTTGGATTTTCGCATTTTTTTTATCTATACTTCCGCTATTTGATATTATTAAACCATGTTGTACTATAATTGTGGTTAAATAATTATTTTAAAAGGATGAATTGGGTTGACTGGCTGGCCTTGTCTTCACGAGATGCGCCATCACGACCAGGTTCGGGATTTGGGTCGTGACACTAACCAATCACATACCCTAACTCAACAACATCCTACGAACTTAACCGTGCGATCAAATCGCCAAAATAACATCAAAATCAAAGAATCAAACCTCAAAATCACTAGTTTTTCATCAAATTTCATAAACTTTCAAATTTAGAGTTTTAAGTCCGAAACACGTCAAACGACGTTCGATTTCAACCAAACTTCACAGAAATATCTTAAAACACATATAAGACATGTACCTAGTGCCGGAACCAAAATATGGGCCTGATACCAACACGTTCTAATTAATTTTCATTTCCATTTTCCTTGACAATTTCAGAAAAACAATTTCTTTTAAAAAATTCATTTCTCGGGCTCGGGACCTCGGAATTCGATTCCGGGCATATGCCCGAGTCCCATATTTTTCCACGGACCCTCCAGAACCGTCAAATCACGGGTCCAGTTCCGATTACCCAAAATTTTGATCAAGGTCAAATTTCATCATTTTAATACCAAATTTTAGCATTATACACAGAATTTCACATTTAAGCTTTCCGGCTATGCGCCCGGACGACGCATGCAAATTGAGGTGACTAAAAATGAGGTTTTCAAGGCTTCGGAAGCACGGAATGAGAAAGAATATAGGTGATTACCCTTTGGGTCGTCACATTCTCCACCTCTAAAACAACCGTTCGTCCTCGAACGGACAAAAGAAAGAAGTACCTGAGTCGGGGAAAAGGTGGGGATAACGGCTCTGCATATCGAACTCGGACTCCCAGGTCGATGCGTTAGGAGGCTGACCTCTCCACTGAACACGAACATAAGGGAAAACTCTTGGACCTCAACTGACAAACATACCGGTCTAGAATAGATACTGGCTCCTCCTCATAAGACAAGCCCTTGTCCAACTGGACAGTGCTGAAATCTAACACGTGGGCTGGATCGCCATGATACCTCCGAAGCATGGATACATGGAAAACTGGATGTACGACTGATAAGCTGGGCGGCAATGCAAGTCTATAAGCCACCTCTCCCACTCGATAAATAATCTAAAACGGACCAATGAACCTAGGGCTAAGCTTTCCCTTCTTCCCAAATCTCATCATGCCCTTCATAAGCGACACTTAGAGCAATACTCGCTCACCAACCATGAAAGCCACATCTCGAACCTTGCAATCTGCATAACTCTTTTGCCTGAACTGAGCTGTACGAAGCCTATCCTGAATGATCTTGACCTTGTCCAAGGCCTCCTGAACCAAATCTGTACCTATCAACCGAGCCTCTCCCGGCTCGAACCATCCAATCGGAAACCGATACTGCCTACCATTTAAAGCCTCATAAGGAGCCATCTGGATGCTCGACTGGTAGCTGTTGTTGTAGGCAAACTTCGCCAGAGGCAAGAACTGATCCCACGAACCTCCAAAGTCAATAACACAAGCTCGAAGCATATCCTCCAAAATCTGAATAGTCCGCTTAGACTGACCATTCGTCTGGGGATGGAATGTTGTGCTCAACACAACCCGTATACCCAACTCTCACTGAAATGCTCTCCATAAGCGCGAGGTAAACTCAAACCTCGGTCCGAAATGATAGATACCGACACACCATGAAGGCGAACAATCTCCCGAATATAGATCTCAGCTAACCTCTCGGACAAATAGGAGGCCGCCACATGAATGAAATGCACTGACTTGGTCAACCTATCCACAATGACCCAAACTGCATCGAACTTCTTCCGAGTATACGGAAGTCCAGTAACGAAGTCTATAGTGATCCTCTCCCACTTCCATTCGGGGATCTCAATCCTCTGAAATAAAACCACCAAGCCTCTAATGCTCGTACATAACCTGCTGGCAGTTCAAACAACGAGCCACATATGCTATGATATCCTTCTTCATTATACGCCACCAATAATTCTGCCAAAAATCCTGATACATCTTCGTAGCTCTTGGATGAATAGAGTACCGGGAACTATAGGCCTCCTATAAAATCAACTCTCGAAGCTCATCCACATTAGGCACACATACTCGGCCCTGCATTCTCAAAAATCCATCATCATCTAAGGTAACTTGCTGGGCACCTCCACGCTACACCGTGTCTCTGAGAACACACAAATGGGGATCATCAAACTGCCGATCACTGATACGCTCCAATAATGAAGAACGGGTGACCGTGCAAGCCAACACACGACTGGACTCAGAAACATCCAATCTCACGAACTGATTAGCCAAAACCTGAACATCCAAAGCAAACGGCCTCTGACTGACTGGAATATAAGCAAGACTGCCCATACTGGCTGACTTCCTACTCAAAGCATCGGCCACCACATTGGCCTTCCCCAGATGATATAAAATGGTGACATCATAGTCCTTCAACAACTCCAACCACCTTCTTTGCCTCAAATTCAATTCCTTTTGCTTGAACAAGTACTGAAGGCTATTGTGGTCAGTGAACACCTCACATGCCACGCCATACAAATAGTGCCTCCAAATCTTCAAGGCGTGAACAATAGCTGCCAACTCTAAATCATGCACTGGATAGTTCTTCTCATAAATCTTCAACTGCCTCGAAGCATAGGCAATAACCTTGCCACCTTGCATCAACACTACACCAAGCCCACTACGGGAAGCATTACAATAGACTGTATAAGGCCCAGATCATGCGGGCAAAACCAACACTAATGCCGTAATCAGAGCTGTCTTAAGCTTCTGAAAGCTCACCTCACACTCGTCCGACCATCTAAACTGGGCACCCTTCTGGGTCAACCTGGTTATTGGGGCTCCAATGGATAAAAATCCCTCCACAAACCGACAGTTGTATCCTGCCACGCTTGGCCTGCCAACCCCAAGAAATTCCAAATCTCTGTAGCTGATGCTGGTATAGGCCAGTTCTTGACTGCCTCAATCTTCTTCGGGTCCACCTGAATACCGTCAGCTAATACAACGTGACCCAGAAATGCTACTGAACTCAGCCAGAACTCACACTTGGAGAACTTGGCATATAACTGACTATCCCTCAGAGTCTGAAGAACCACTCTAAGGTGCTGCTCGTGCTCCTCTTGGCTGCGGGAGTACACCAAAATATCATCAATAAAGACTATTACGAACATGTCCAAATATGGCCTGAACACTTGGTTCATCAACTCCTTGAATGATGCTGGGGCATTGGCCAATCCAAATGACATGACCAAGAACTCATAATACCCATACCGAGTACGGAAAGCTGCCTTAGGGACATCGGATGGCCTAATCCTCAACTGATGGTAGCCATATCTCAAGTCTATCTTTGTAAATATCTTGGCACCCTGAAGCTGATTGAACAAATCGTAAATCCTCGACAGCGGATACTTGTTCTTTATTGTAACTTTGCTCAATTGCCGGTAATCAATGCACATCCTCATCGAACCATCATTTTTTCTTCACAAACAACATCGGCGCATCCCAAAGTGAAACGCTGGGTCTAGTGAAACACTTCTCAAGCAAATCTTGTAACTGATCCTTTAACTCTTTCAACTCTGGCAGGGCCATGCGATACGGCGGGGTAGAAATGGGCTGGGTGCTTGGAGCCAGATCAATACAAAAATCAATACCCCTGTCGAGCGGCATACCCGGCAGGTTTGAAGGAAAAACCTCAGGGAACTCCTGAACAATAGGTACCGAATCAATAGAAGGGACCTCTACGCTGGAATCGTGAACATCCACCAGATAAGCTATACACCCCTTCTTGATCATGCGTCGAGCCTTCACATATGAGATAACACTACGAGTGGAATGACCAGGAGTCCCTCTCTACTCTAAACGGGGCAAATCTGGTAAGGCTAAGGTTACGGTCTTGGCATGGCAATCCTAAATAGCATGATAAGGGGACAACCAATCCATCCCTAATATGACATCGAAGTCGACCATGTCTAAAAGCAACAAATCAACACGGGTCTCAAGACCCCTCAATCAGTACAACACAGGAACGATGAACTCGGTCGACCACGATAAAATCACCCACCGGTATAGACACATAAACATGAATACTCAATGCATCACTAGGGACGATGCAAAATAAGATGACACACACGAATACGTAGACCCAGGGTCAAATAGCACTGAAGCATTTCTATCACAAACTAGAATAGTACCTATAACGTCTACATCTGAAGACTCAGCCTCTGGCCTGGCTGCTGGCTGGCCTCCACCTCTGGCGGCCTGAGCTCCACCTCTATGACCTCTACCTACACCTCTAACACCCCTGCCACCGCCTCTAGTTAGCTGGGCAGGCTGTGGAACCTTTGGTGCTTGAATCCTAGTATGAGAACTCTGATGTTGAAAGCTGCTCGAAGCTCAACGGCAAAATCTAACAATGTGCCTCAGGTTACCACAAGCGTTGCAAGACCTCGACTGCTGCGGTTGAGCACCCCTCAACCTCGGGCAAGCCCTCTTGAGGTGACCATGCTCACCACACTCATAGCATCCACACGAATGTTGTAGCTGAGGAAATTGAGACTGACCATGCCGACCTGAATGGCCACCTGAAGTACCATGAGTGACCTAGAGAGCTGACTAAATTTGCAGAAGGTGCTTCAAACTCGAGCGGCAGAGACACGTTTACCACATCGCCCTCGGAGGGTTGAATCTAAACAACAATAGGATTGAGGGTAAGTACTGGCTTCTTAGGCTCGTCTCCTTCAACTATCAGACCGATTGACCCTTTGGGGTCCCAATCATCTTCAATCTCGATCATATGGATGCCTCCACCCTTGTGGTCAGGCAGAGGGTTGTTACGGA
>MU665279.1:50279-70540 GCA_026770625.1 Nicotiana glauca
TATAGCTTAGCCTTGGCTTTCAGCCGGCTAAACCCAAACAGCAGAACCAGTAGCAGAGCAGAGCAAAGAAGAGAAGAAAGAGTTTAATGAGTGTGAACTTGTGATTGTTCGTGTGGGTGTGAAGTAAAAGGGGTGGGTTTTTTATAGTTTTGAAAACATGTGGTAAGTAAGGCAAAAATATAATTCAATATCAATCAGAATAAATCAGGGGAAAGGACTTCCTTTAATTAAGGAGTCGAACTAGAGTAATAAAAGAGCAGAGTTTATNATAGGGTTAAACCAAACACTTACCTCAACTTCCACGGCCAAATCAATCCACAACGACCGCTTTCCCTTTCGAATTAGGCTCCAACTCAATCAAATATATACAATAAGGACTTCATAATATCAATATAGGATAAATAAATCAAACCCAATGCCTAAATATAGATTTCCAAGCTTTCTTCCCAAAAATTCAAAAATTGCCCCCGGGCCCGCTTGTTCAAAACACGAGGTTCGGACCAAAAACAAATCCCCCATTCCCCCACGAGCCCGAAAACATTTATTTTTTTTAAATTCAATCCCAAAACGAGGTCTAAATCAAGAAAAATTTAAAAACCCCTAACTCTACCAAATTCCCCAAATTTCCACCCTAAACTACATAATTTAAGCTTAGGAATTCAATAATTAATGATGGAAAATAAAGAAAACAAGTTGGAATTTACTAACCCAAGTGATATTGAAGAAAAGGGGCTTCAATGGGCTCCTAAGTGCTTGTGGGAGAAGAGAGCTCGTGTATTCTTTGAAAGAAACTGGTAGCTATTGTTCTGAAATTTAATATAACTGGGCAAAACATTGCCCTTCGCATTCGCGTGAAGTGATTCGCGTTCACGAAGGGTAAACAGGGTTGGTCAACGCGAACGCAGAAGGTGAAGTGCGAACACATAGAAGGAATTGGTTGGAGTCCAAGAGATTGGCCTACGCGAACGCATTGGCCTGTATGCGAACACGATGGGAAGGGGCTGGGGACCTACGCGAACGCGGTCCAGCCATCGCAAACGCGAAGAAGAAAAGAGGGCTGGGCCCTCAGAGTTCCATAAATCTATGCGAACGCGAACTAGTGATGCGAACGCGATGAAGGAACAAAATGAAGCATCGCGAACGCGTAAGGGAAAGTGCGAACGCGAAGAAGGATTCACCTGGGCACCTGTTGCAGATTTTCTGCAACTTTTCTAAGTTCAAAAACCTCCCGGAACGCCTCCGAAATACTCCAGAGCCCTCGAGGCTCCTAACCAATCACATACCCTAACTCAATAACATCCTACGAACTTAACCGTGCGATCAAGTCGCCAAAATAACATCAAAATTAATGAATCAAACCTCAAAATCACTAGTTTTTCATCAAACTTTATAAACTTTCAAATTTAGAGTTTTAAGTCCGAAACACGTCAAACGACGTTCGATTTCAACCAAACTTCACAGAAATATCTTAAAACACGTATATGACTTATACCGGGCACCGGACCAAAATACGGGCCCCATACCAACATATTCTAATCAATTTTCATTTCTATTTTCCTTGACAATTTTAGAAAAACAATTTCTTTTAAAAAAATTATTTCTCGGGCTCGGGACCTCGGAATTCGATTCTGGGAATATGCCCGAGTCTCATATTTTTCCACAGACCCTCCGGGACCGTCAAATTACGGGTTCAGGTCCGGGTCCGGGTCCGTTTATCCAAAATGTTTACCAAGGTCAAATTTACTCATTTTAATACCAAATTTAAGCATTATTTACAAATTTTCACATTTAAGCTTTCCGTCTATGCGCCCGAATTGCGCACGCAAATCGAGGCAATTATAAATGAGGTTTTTAAGGCCTCAGAAGCACAGAATGAGAAAGAAAATAGGTGATGACCCTTTGGATCGTTACAACGTTCCATTGAATTTAAGTAGTGGGAGAACGTTAATAGACATAATATTCCTTTATCGAGTGGGAGTGATGTTTGAACAGTGAACACTATAGTAAGAAGTCACTAATATTTCAATGCCATAAGGTAATGAAGGTAATATTATTAGTACTTCGTCATAATGGAAGAATGCTAAAGAAAATCATAGTTCGGTATACACTCCTGTGATAGTTTCAAGAACAGGATCCGTGAAGAGTTTAACACCAAACTAGTTAGTTAAGCACTACTAGACAAAGATTACATTTGAAAATAACTTGGAAAGTTCCTTTTTAGCAAAAGCTTATTGGCAGAGACTTTTAATATTCGTACAAAATGATAGCTGCGAAAATTATAGATGCATGGTTATGATTCTAAGTGGGAGATTGTTAGGGCATACACTATTAACCATGCATTTAGATATAGTATATTTTAATAATTGTCTTGGTTAAAAGTCTAAGCAGGAGATTGTTGGGATATATACTATTAACCATGGATTTTGGTTTGGATATAGTATTTATTATGGAATAATTATTTATTTAAGTTTAACAAAGTTTTAAATAGATCATATATTTGTTTGTGTCTGTTACTTATGTAGTCGATGATTTAGTGTATAGAGTTTAGCTTATACACGGAAGATTAAATTATCGGTTCTTATAAGTATAAAGATTATGTTCACAATCTAGGGATGGAATAGGATAAACCATGAGGAATGATTGTAGCACAAGATTAAATCTAATTTTATCTTGATTATGAGAATGGTTTAATTCTGACTTCTTGTGCTAATACATTTTGTATGTATTGAACGGACCAAGTAGAGATAAGTATTGTATACTGACTTAATAAAATAAATTCTCTAGCCATTAAATGTACTTATAATTATTATTAGTTGTGTATATTATTTATTGCTTTGATTTACTAAAAGGCAAGATTCTTTTGTGGGTCAATATACCTGGTAAATTGAACAATGATGATATACATTGGCGAAGTAATAATTAGTTGATGGAATCCATGTCTCGGTCTAGAGATTGATGATACACCTTTATAAAAACTTATAAGTTTTCATGTGTAGACCCTGCCGATAGATTTTGTATCCGTCACATGAAATAAGTTAAGCGAAGGTTTAAAGGAAATAATCAATGAATTAAATTGTAAGTAATTAATTTATTCGATTAGTATCTGAATCTTAACATGATGAGTTAAATAATGTTTAATGGAAAATTGTCAAAATTGAACTGAGGAGTGCAGTTACGAATTTTTAGTGGAATAATTCGTAATTTATTATGGTAGTTTTAATCCGGATATTTTTAATTAAGTCCATAATAGGAAGCCTCGTTAATTAAATATTGCGGTCCCTGTTGTGGCCGAATAATTATGAATTAAATGGAATTATATTTCTTGGTGGAAAAGTAAGACCCAACAGGTTTAGGAAAAGGCTTTAAACCCTAAAACATGTGGCTATATAAAGAGGTCTTATTCCATAAGGAGGCTATGGTTTTACTATACAGTTTTCCTAGGAGAAACTCGCCCACACGAGTTTCGCTAATTCCGGTCATTATTCGGGTCACACAGCAGAAGACTATGGAATTGGAAGATGATCCCGTGGATGTTTTCGCTCTTGCTTGGAGGTTTTTTTCGCGATCGCTGTCATGCTTCAAGAGATAAGTATCGATCTTATGGTTAATTATAATATGTGATTATGTGTTGTTTATATTACATGCAAGTGATCCTGGCTATTTGTTTCCGCTGTTTATACATATTTTCCATCAATTAGTGCTATCAATAGAGAAATAATAAAGTAACATAAATATAAGAAATATAGGAAATACGAAAAAGATGACCCGTCAAATGCAAAGTTAAACTATGGAAGAAAATCTGGTATCCAATTCTTTATTTATTTGTTTTTTACTTTTGTGGCATCTTTTAATCACTCAATTTAGTATATTATATTGTGTAGCTTGATGGCATGTCAACATAAGAATTCTAAGTTAAAATAAGGAAAAATTACACGACACATCAAATATTTATATTATATTTACTATTAGCTTTACTTTTAGCAAATTTACCGTCCGTAGCTATATTTGAAATTTATAACAATTCCATAAAATAAGAGATTAATTGTTTTGAACTGAAACAAGAGAGCAACAAGCTCTCGTAGTTTATTTGTTCAGAGCACAAAACTTACCTAGGTTTTGATTTCAAATCTCAATAAGAATATTATTTTTCTGTATTTTGTTGATACAAGTTGTATCCTTTGTATTGCGCGAATGAATACAACCTCCGGACGAACACTCATTCAGTTATGAGTCCAACTATACTAATTTTGACATAAGTTGTGACAAATTATAGCTATTGAACTCTAAACTATAGTGGTTTATAAAAAATACGCTAAGTCATCCGAAGACGAGGGTAATGTTGCCAACTTGTGTTTTAGTAGAATAGTGAATCTTGTTTTGTTTTTGGTAGCTAAATATAGTAATGTAGTAGCTAAACATATCGTAAATTTTCTTGGGTTCACATAATTCTATCACTTAGGTTAGGCAAATCAATGATGACATCACTATTGCCGGATCGTGGAATAAGATATCTCCACCCTTAACTTTAGGTTTTTGATTTGAACGAGTAAAAAAAAATTATACTAATGAGTATTTTTTCTTTAATAATCTTATGCGGCAGAAACCCGAATTAATTAGCCCCGATGTGATACCGAATACCGAATGTGAAAAAAAAATATGGCATCACCCATCTTCATGAAAAGAACTGGATTTACTCTTAAATTTGTGTTTTATTCTATAGTTTCTTGAAATATGTTGTCTTATGTATCTGAAATATCTGGGATATTCTGGCATTTTGATTTTTGAAACGACAGGGCATGTTCTTGCCCACTTGCCCCCTTGCCCCCTTGCCCATATGAATTAAGAAAAAGAACATGCAAACAAATATATATCTCTGCCTCAACCAAATCTTTTTGGGCAAAACAAGACATTAACACCTCGACCATATGCACTTTCATCAAATGAGGTTCATACGTGTTTGACTGAATACCTGAAATATATGATATGTATTCCAAAAAAAGAGTCAGAAACTTCAATTAAGTTCCAAAAAAAGAGTCAGAAACTTCAATTAAGGATTTGGCATATTTATTATATAAATATAATTATCGAGACAATACTGAAATTTCATATAGTCTTCCATTTGTATGTAATTGGAAGAAAGGTGACAATAATTGATGTTAGTACAAAGTATCAGGATCATATTTCTTGGCATGTATTATTCAAGTGAGATAATTAGAATTTCATAATTGTGACATGTGATGCTTGCAAGAAGACTTGCTCTTAGTTCCTCTCATAATATGATTGCGTATTTGTGTCTAAGAAAACTTTGATAATATGACGACAACAACAACAATAAATAAGTGAGTTCTCACAAGTGAGGTCTGAGATGAATAGAGCATACGCAGACCTTACACATACCCTGGAGAGTAGGGAGGTTATTTCCAAAAAACCTCGACTCAAGAAAACGAAAAGAGATAATATATTAGTGCCATCAATAGATACATAGGAATTTAATAAAATGATCATCTTAGTTTTTTTTCCTAAAGAACGATGAATACTTATTAGTAGTTATTGTTGCGGAAGCCAAATGTATATAGTGTGAATGAGTCACAACTATTATACCAAAAAATAAGGCAGCTACTAAATAATAAATAAGATAATAAGACAACAATAAAAGGAACACCAGAATTTACGAGGTTTGAACAATTTTGCCTACTTCCTCAGAAACAACCAATATTTTATTCCACCTCAAAAATTCAAGTGAAATAATACTAAAGAGAGAAGATACAAATACCTTAAGAAGATAAGAAGGCAAATGAGAGGTGTGTTTAAATTCTAAACATTAGCCTCCTTTTATAGGGTAAAATACCAACCAAAATCGGTACTTCATCGATGTGGGACTTTGGCACTCAACAAATCTCCACCTTGGCAAAATTTTACATATTCAATTTTCTCTCAATAACAAATTTTGGTTGTGACTTCATCTTCAATCTTCAGTGTTCAACAATGTTGATCAAATCCAAACAATGTTGAAACTTGACCCCAGTCACCACTTTTGTCAGCATATCAGTAGGATCGTACGAAATGATATCGAACATCAATGTGCTTCGTCCTTGAATGATAAACTTGGTTCTTCTCTAATTGAATAGCACTTTGACTATCAGAAAAAATTGTGATACATTTTTTTCCAATGCCAAGCTCCTTTAGCAACCCCTGAAGCTAAATTGCCTCTTTCACGGCCTCTGCAATAGCCATGTACTCTGCCTCTGTAGTAGACAAAGCAACTGTTGACTGCCAAGTAGACTTCCAACTAACTGCTGCATTTGCAAAAGTAAACACATAACCAGTAGTTTATCTTCGTTTGTCCGGATCACCCGCAAAATCTGGGTCACAATATCCAACTACAGACTGATTGCCTTCCTGCTCAAAAACTAGCGCAACATCCACATTATTATGAACATACCGTAGAATCCACTTCACAGCTTGCCAATGCTCCTTTCTTGGATTATGCATATATCTGCTAATAACTCTAACAGCTTGTGAAATGTCAGGTCTCGTACAGATCATTGCATATATCAAGCTACTAATAACATTTGCGTATGGTACCTTTGACATACTCCCATTCAGCTTCATCTTTTGGCGAGCAAGTGGAATACTAACTGGCTTAGTCTTCTCATCTATGCCAAAATGTTGTAGTACTCTCTTCAAATATTCCTTTTGAGATAAACAGAGTTTCTTTGAACGTCTATCTCTTATTATCTCCATGCCAAGAATTTTCTTTGCCTCACCCAAATCCTTCATCTCAAACTCCTTCTTCAGTTGACTCTTCAACTTATCTATTTCTTCTGAATTCTTGGAAGATATCAGCATATCATCGACATATAGGAGAAAATATATAAATGAACCATTTTCAAGCTTGCGCAAATACACACAATGATCGTATTTGCTTTTCGTGTACCCTTGCCGCAATATAAACTTGTCAAATCGCTTGTATCATTGTCTAGAAGATTGTTTCAATCTGTGCAATGATTTTTCAAGTTTACACACCATATTTTCTTGTCCAGTAACTTTGAATCCTTCTGGCTAAGTCATGTAGATTTCCTCCTGCAAGTTTTCATGTAAAAATACAGTTTTTCCATCCATCTGAACTAGTTCCAAATCCAACTGTGCTACCAAAGCCAACATAATTCTAATGGAGGAATATTTTACAACTGGAGAAAAGACTTCATTGTAATCAATTCCCCCCGTTTGAGCATATCCTTTGGCCACCAATTTTGCTTTGTATCGAACATCTACTTGGTTAGGAAATCCTTCCTTCTTTGCGTAAACCCATTTGCTTTCTTGCCCTACGGGAGATTGGCCAATCCCCATGAATGATTCTGATGAAAGGACTATATTTCATCATTCATGGAAATCCTCCAATTATCTTATTTTGAACTTTGGAATGCGTCTTTATAAGTGGTAGGAACATCATCAGCTACAATTGAGGCAGCATAAGCCACCGTCTCTATGAGACGTACAAGTTTTGTTATTGTCCTTTTTGGCATGCTGGTTGCCATTGATTCAAGTTGTTGTTGAGGTTCCTGAGTTGGAATCTCCCTCTCTACTGGCTCTTCTTCCAGAAGATGATCTTCATTTATTTCCTCCTCTATTTCTTGTGTAGAATAAATAAATTTTCCCTCAACCTCCACCTGCTTAGAAGCACCATCATCTTGTTTGGTATCTTCATTTGTTACCTTATTTACCATAGCAGATTCATCGAAGGTAACATCCCTGCTGAATATTACTTTCTTTGTCATAGGACACCATAAGCGGTATCCTTTCACTCTAGAAGTAATCCCCATAAAAATAGCCTTCTTTGCCCTTGGATCCAATTTTGACTCTGTCATATGATAATATGCGGTTGAGCCAAATACGTGCATAGAGTCATAATCTACAGCAGGCTTTCCATATCATTTTTCAAATGGTGTCGTGCCATCAATAACAGTAGATGATAAGCGATTAAAGAGGTGGCATGCATATGTAATTGCCTCAGCCGAAAATTCTTTGCCCAAGCCAGCATTCTCCAGTAAGGTCCGGTTCATACGTTCTGCCACTCCATTTTGTTGTGGTGTATGTCTGACAGTGAAGTGTCGAACGATGCCATCGTTTTCACAGACCTTATTGAAATGATCATTTTTGTATTCAGCTCCATTGTCTGTGCGAATACACTTGATCCTCCTGCCTGTTTGATTCTCCACCATCGTCTTCCATTTCAGAAAAATTCCCAACACTTCATCTTTTCTCTTTATAGTATACACCCACACTTTTCGGAAAAATCATCAACAAAGGTTACAAAATAGTGCTTTCCACCCAATGAAGGTATTTTGGAAGGACCCCAAACATCAGAGTGTACATAATGCAAAATGTCTTTAGTATTATGGATCGTTGTACCAAATTTAACCCTTGTTTGTTTCCCTTTGACAAAATGCTCGCAAAAATCCAAGTTGCAAGTTTTTACTCCTTTTAATAATCCTTGATCTGATAAAGTTTTCAAGGATTTTCGTCCAGCATGTCCCAAGCGCATGTGCATAGACTGGTTGCTACTGCATCTTTTTCGTCACTGGATGTTACTGTCGCTGTCCCGATAACTGTACTACCGAGATAACGGTACATGTTATTGTTCTTCTGATTGGCCTTCATTACTACTAGTGCACCAGAGCATACTCTCATCACTCCCTTTTATGCTATGATTTTGAACCCTTTTGATTCTAAGACTCCCACAGAGATGAGATTTTTCTTCAAACCCAGTATATATCGAACATCTATTAATGTTCTGATCATTCCATCATGGTTCCTTAGTCATATTGAACCAATGCTATATGAGGTAAGAGGGTTGTTATCCACTATTTGGATGACTCCATATTCTCTTTCTTGAAAATATACGAATCAGTCCCTGTTGGGACACATATGATAACTACAAGTCGAGTCCATCAACCATATGTCTGATGATGTTGATGGCTCTATTGTAACTAATGAAAAGTCCGAATCATCAAAATCAGCTGCATTTGAATCCATAATGGCCTTTCCATTGTTATGTTTGGCCTTATTCTTCAACTTCGGACAGTCTTTCTTCTAGTGCCCCTTTTCTCGACAAAAGGCAAATTCATCTTTGCTGGGTCTAGATCTTGACTTGGATCTTCCTTTCTTTATCCTCGTTTGATTTTGAGGACGACTCCTCACAACCAGTGCTTCCCCTTCTATTTTTCTACCTTTTTTTGTTCATAGTTGTACAAAGCCGAACAAACTTCTCTGAGAGAAATTTCTTCATTCCCATGGAGTAGAGTAGTTTCAAGGTGCTCGTACTCATCAGGAAGTGACCTCAACAACATCAAGGCCAAGTCACTATCATCAAAATTTGCATCCATATTTTGCAAATCTGTGACCAACTTATTAAAACCGGTGATATGTTCATTCATCGTGGTACCATGAACATAGGTGAAGCGAAACAGTCTCTTCTTCATGTACAATTTATTTTGACTATTTTTCTTCAAAAATTTATCCTCCTGTGCTTTCCATAATTTACTTGCAGAAGTTTTCTTTGTGTATGGATATTTCTGCTCTCTAGCAAGCTACGATCGAATGGCACCGCAAGCAACACGGTTGATAATTATTCAATCTTCTTCTCCAATAACATCTGGTCTTTTTTTTTCAATGGAAAGATCTAGCCCTTGTTGAAAAGGACATCTAGAACCTCGCCTTGCCACATCCCATAATGTCCTGACCCGTCAAAAAATTTTACCGCAAATTTCGCATTTGACACAATTCTTGTCATAAGCGAAGATGCCAATAATGACGTATTGTTGACACTTGATATAGATTCTTCTTGTTATTGTCTCCCATCTTTGACACAAATATTATTTAATAGCTGACGACACAAATTAAGATTATTTCCTTTCTGGTGTGGAAGATTAGACAAAACTGCAACCATAGAGCATACTCAGACAGAACCTTCACTCAGTTACCAAGATAAATCTTTTTTGATATGGAAGATCAGACTATGCTGCAACCACAGAGCATACTTAAACAGTAACTTAGCTCTGATACCAATTGTTGCGGAAGCCAAATGTATATAGTGTGAATGAGTCACAACTACTATACCAAAAAATAAGGCAGTCACTAAATAATAAATAAGATAATAAGATAACAATAAAAGGAACAACAGAATTTACGAGGTTTGGCCAATTTTGCCTATTTCCTCGGACACAATCAATATTTTATTCCACTCCAAAAATACAAGTGAAATAATACTAAAGAGAGAAGATACAAATGCCTTAAGAAGATAAGAAGGCAAATGAGAGGTGTGTTTAAATTATAAACATTAGACCTCCTTTTATAGGAGTCCGAAACTTTTCTAATGCCTTTTTGGGCACAAAACACATTTTTACTACTAAAAAAGTTACATTAATACCTAAAATACAGTACTATACTGTGAATTACTTTAACAAAAATTTAGCCGTTAAAGTAATTCGCAGTATAGTACTGCGTATTATTAAAAAATTATTTTTTTAAGGAATTCGCATTACAATAGTGCGAATTACTTAAACGCAGTATAGTACTGCATTTCACTTATTAAATTGGCCCCACCAATAATTAACTAACATAAAAATAGTTCAAATACATAAAACGTGGTATTGTACTGCATTTTACATAAAAAATTATGCACCCCAAGCTCGGACTTGCCTTATTTAAAGACATTTCAATTTTATGAAAATTCATTCATTACAAACTTCAAACTTCCATTCATACTTCTCTCTTCTTCTTATCAATCATTTTTTTACAATGTCTGAAAAGCAAAAAATAAGGGTTTCATTATATTGGGGGGGGGGGGTGAGGTTGTGCTGGAGAATAACTCTGTGAGATATAGCTCACCTCAACGATGTCATGTTAAATTGCTGCTTACTATGGAGTGTAATAAATTGGTTTTGTTGTTATGTAAAAAAATGAGTGTGAGGAAGCATTCGGTTAACCTTAAAGTAACCAGTAGGTTTCCATATTCAGTGACTCCGCAGGGGTTTGCTTATTATTCTGAGTTTAACATCGAGGATGCTGAAACTCTTAGAGATTTTTTGCGGATTTCGGATGAATACAAGGAATTTATTGTAATAAATTTTTTGGAAATGTACGTCAAGTGGAAGACGCTCCCAATAATGAGGGTGTGCATAGTAGGGATAACCCCCAGTCATCGGGTGGTTACTGTGGAGCAATTTTTGCCAGATAGATTGCTGATGAAAGAGCTTGCCTTGATTTAAACTTGTCACTATCAATGAATGAGCAGCCACAAAATAATTTTTTGCCTTTATATAATCCACAAGACGACTTTATGGGTTGTCACTAGATGTTACGTGCCAGCAAGAAGAAATCAGGTTTGTGGAAAATGGGTAAATTTATTAGCGAGCACAGATGTGAAATGGATACATTCAATGAGAATCACTTCAACTAGGATGTGGACTTGATTTCTCTTGTCTTGATTCCATATTTGAAGTTTCCATTAGGTTCAAGATTAAAGAGTGTATTGCAGCCATCCACCAGGAGTATGGTTGTACTATAACCAAAAGAAAGGCATATCTCGGTCGCAAACGTGCCTTTGAACTTATTTATGGCGACTGGGATAAGTATTTTTCAAATTTGCCCAGGTACATGGCCGCACTGCAATACTTTAACCCCGGGACTGTTGTTGAATGAAGGTGGGAGCGGAATCCGGACAGACCCAAATATATTTTAAACTATGTGTTCTGGTCATTTAAAGTAGCAATTGATGGTTTTGTGCAATGTCGTCCTGTAATTTCCATATACAGTACTCATGTCTATGGAAAGTATGATATTAAGCTTTTGATTGCAGTTGTAGTTGATGCCAACGAACAAATATTTCCACTAGCTTTTTCCACATGTGCCAACGAAAGCGAAGAGACGTGGACGCTTTTTTTGAACCGGTTGAAGTAGCACGTTGTCAAATAGCGTTCAGGTATTTGTCTAATATCTACTCGGCATGGTGGTATTTTAAGTTCTGTACGTCACTTGCCTGAATGGCAGGAACCATATGCATACCACCGTTACTGTGTGAGGCACCTGAAGGCCAATTTCCAGAAGAAATATCCTGACAAGGCCTTGCATGACTTAATGTGGATGGCTGCAACTGAGCACCAGCAGTGCAAATTCACGAGGCGAATGGAAGCGATCAGGCATATAGATCCATGAGCCTATACTTGGTTGATGCGACATGAACTTCACATCTGGACATTGCATGTTGATGGCGGCAGACGATGGGGATCCCTCACTACAAACATGTTGGAGTCATTCAACGGCTTGTTGAATGTTGTCCGTGGACTGCCTGTCACTGCCATGGTCCGCATGGAATTCAAATAGAGTGCGAAGAGGTTTTTTGAAAGGCATGTAGTTGCATCAGCATTGATGGACAGAGGTGTTCAATTTATGCCAATATCCATGAAAAGATTTGAAAGGTCCAGGAGGCGAGCACAGTGGCATTCATTTCTTCAGTACGATCATGAACGGGGTATTTTTAAAGTTAAGTGTGACGACCCAACCCATTATCATGTGAGTTACCGCCCCGTTTCCCCCATATTATGTTGCTCTATGTTTCAATATCAGTATTTGAATGGATCGGATAGAATTGAATTGGTTTTAGTTAGAAATGAGGCACTTAGAGTCTTAGAAAGAAGCTTGTTTTGGAAAAGTCAACCGGAAGTTGACTATATAGTTAGAGGGCTCGGATGTGAATTCTGGTGATTTGGTTAGCTTCGGGGGCTGATTTTTGACTTAGGAGTGCGATCGGAATTGATTTTGGAGGTTTGGCATAGAATTAGGCTTGAATTGGCGAAGTTTGAATTTCGGCGAATTCCGGTTGATAGGTGAGATTTTGATCCAAGATCGGAATGGAATTCCGAGAGTTTCAGTAGCTTTGTTAGGTGATTATGGATATCTCTACAAATTTTCATGTCACTCGGACGACGTTTGATCGGGTTTTTGATCGAACGTGTAATTCGGAAGTTTTAAGAAACTTAGGCTTGAATTCGATGTGATTTAATGGTTTTAGCATTGTTTGACGTGTTTTGAGGATTGGAACAAGTTTGAATAAAGTTGTAAGATGTTTGGGTGCCTTTGGTTGAGGTCCCGGGGGCCTCGGTGTGATTTCGAGTGGTTAAACGGGAAGTTTGAAGCATTGTTGCAGGTCTGATCTTTCTGTCTTCTGGTATTTTCGCATCTGTGGAAAAGGAGCCGCAGAAGCGGTTCCGCAGATGCGGCGGGGAGGTCGTAGAAGTGGGAAGGCATGGCCCAGGGTATTTCCGCATAAGCAGACGGGGGTCGCTTCAGTGGGTCCGCATAAGCGGATATTATATCGCAGAAGCGGTCGATAGGAAACCACATAAGCGGATATAGAGTCGCATAAGCAAAGCCTGGCATCCTAAGTGAAAAAATGCATAATCGGTCATTTGGTCGTAGAAGCGGTACTGCATAGGCGGTAGCAGGACCGCAGAAGCGAAACCTGGCAGTGGTTTCAGTGAACAATGTTTCACGATTTTTGAAAAAGAAGAAAACATTTTGGACTTCGGACTTAAGCGATTCTTGGGCGATTTTGAAGAGAATTTGAAGGGGTTTCATCAGGTATGAATTATTAGACTCGGAATATGTTATTATGGTGTAAAAACATGGAGTAATCACTAAAATTTGAGGAATTGAAGGGTAAAAATGGAGGTTAGGGCTTGGAACTTAAGGGAGTTTAAAATTTGGGTTTTGAAAGGGCAGTTGAACTCCGATTTTGGTAAATTTGATATGTATAGACTCGTGGAGAGACGAGAAATCCGGTGATGTAAATTTTGTAATTTTTCGAGAAGTGGGCCCGGGGCTCGGGTTTTGCCAACTTCGTGATTTTTGGTATTTTTCGAGTCTTTTCGATTGGGTTATGTTTTTTTAGCCTATTGTAATGTATTCGTTGAGGTTTTTACCAGATTCGACGCACGAGGAGCTGGATTCGAGAGGAAAAGGCATAGCAGACTAGTCTTGTGGCCGTCTTGAGGTGAGTAATAGATGTAGATGATGACCTGAGGGTTTGAAACCCCGGTTTATCACTCTGTGATGCTATATTGAGTCGAGACACGCACTCCATGATGAGTACGGGGTTGTTTGTGATTGGGGTTTGTGGCTTAGTTCGCCCCGAGTGGTGTCCGAGCTGTGCTTTGGACTATAGACTGATTAGTAAACATCCTACTTGGATTGTTATGAGTATATTTGGGTTGCATGCCGATTATTTGGATCCCTTAGGGATTATTAGCATTGTTTCCATGATGCTTAGCATATTTTCATGATATCAGTCCTGAGTTAAACACTGTCTCGAAATGATTAGTAAATTTCTAAAGTTTTAAACACTTAATCTATAATTCATAATAATTGGAACTGAAAATGATAAACTTGACTGTACCTGTGTGGCTTATATAAATATATTTGGACTGAGTGTGGATCGGGCTGCATGCCGCAGCGAGTGCTACGATGATATTGCACTTGGACTGTAGGAGCCCCTCCGGAGTCTAAACCCCCACAGTGAGCGCGGGTACCCGAATGGATCGGGCTGTATGCCGCAGCGGTCATGTGCATTGCATTGCATTCATGTTTTGATGTTTATCTGATCTAGTTGTTTCTGTTTTGTTGCCATTTCACTATTAACTATGCTAAATTGTTAGTGTTAGTTTTACATTGTGGTATTTTCGGGATTTTTTACTTTCAGCCATTATATATGTCTATTACCACTGAGTTGAAAGTACTCACTTTACTCCCTGCACCATGTGTGTAGATTTAGGTGTTTCGGGAGCATAGTTGAGCTATTTGCTGTTTTGCAGAGCTTCTCAGGAGTTGTCGAGGTAGCTGCCTGACGTTCGCAGGACCCGACTCCTCCCCTATCCCTTTATTATTTCCGCATTTGTGAACATCAGTATTACTGAGGATTTATTATTTTGTCATCTTAGAGGCTCTAGACTCATGACCCCAGGTCTTTGGGAGTTTTATTGGCAGTTATTATGATTTTCCGTATTACTTCTGTCTATTATCCCTGGTTGGAACTATATTATTTGATAATCTAATGCTATAAATTGGAAATGGGTTGTGTGGTTGAGTTGTGAGCGTTATATGGTCGGGCTTGCCTAGCATTTGTGTTGGGCGCCATCACGATCGGGATTGGGTTCGTGACAAGTTGGTATCAGAGCCTAGGTTACTAGGCCTTATGAGTCATGAGCCCTTTAGTAGAGTCTCGCGGATCGGTATGAAGACGTCTGTATTTATCCTCGAGAGGCTATAGAACCTCTAGGAAACACTTCATATTCTTGAACTCTTGTCGTGCGGCTTTGTTGTTCTGAGATCTAAACTTCTGTATTCTATTCTCTCACAGATGGCGAGAACCCGTGCTACCGGACGTGACGGACGACCACCATTGCCACCTGCTAGAGGCCGTGGTCGTGGTCGTGGTCGAGGCAGACTAGTGAGAGCAGCACCTGCAGATCTACCAGTTGCCCAGGTTCCGGACCAGCCTCCAGCTGTAGATGCTCCAACAGCACCTGTTCCGGCACCGACAGTGCCCATTGTGATTCCTGGTCTTCAGGAGGCTTTAGATCAGATCTTATCCGTCTGCACTGGCCTGGCTCAGGCAGTCTCAACCAGTACTGCAGCAGCTACTTCTTAGACCGGGGGTGGTCAGCAGACCTCCGTTGCTCGCACACCCGAGCAGGTTATTCAGGGATTGCAGACACCGGGAGCAGCCCCGGCTCAGCCAGTCGCACCAGTTGCACCAGTTTCCCCAGTTGCACTGGTTGCCTCAGTTGCGCCAATCGCACCAGCTCCAGACTTTGTGGTTCCAGCTATGCCAGATGACGAGCAGCGTCGACTGGAGAGGTTCGGTAGGCTTCAGCCTCCGACGTTCAGTGGCACTGAGGGCGAGGATGCCCAGGGATTTCTAGAAAAGTGTTAGCATATGCTTCGCACTGTAGGGATTTTAGAGTCGAGTGGAGTGGCTTTTACTACTTTCCAGTTCTCAGGGCCTGCATTTACATGGTGGGAGGAGTTTGAGAGGCGCAGGCCTGTTGGAGCAGCGCCCCTTACTTGGCAGCAGTTCTCCACTCTCTTTCTGGAGAAGTATGTACCGCAGTCTCGCAGAGAGGAGCTGCGTCGTCAGTTTGAGTGGTTGGTTCAGGGAGACATGACTGTGACTTAGTATGAGTTGAGATTTACACAGCTAGCTCGGCATGCTACTTGGATGATCCCAACAGATCGGGAGAGGATTAGGAGGTTTGTGGATGGTATTAACTATCCAGTCCACATTTTGATGACTAGAGAGAAGGTTGTGGCCGCCTCGTTTGAGGAGGTAGTTGATATCAGATTAAGACAGATCGCCGTCGGGAGCGTGAGGAGAGGGAGGCCAAAAGGCCTCGAGGTTCAGGTAGCTTCAGTGGTGCTCCGTCTAGGGGCCAGTTCCAGCGCAGCAGAGGTCGTTCTTTTAGACCTCCTCAGTCAGGTCGTACAGAGTCCAGTGGGGTTTGTTCAGGCCGTGGTCGTCAGGGTTATCAGCAGGGTCAGTCTTCACTTAGCCCCCTTCCAGCTCAAAGCTCTACTCTTACTTCTTCAGCCTAGGGTTCGTCTGCAGCGAAGGGTTCCTTTTAGTCCCTTTCTCCAGCTCCGAGTCATCACAACGAGTGCGGTGAGTTTGGGCACATGAGGAGACAGTGTACTCAGCTTCGTGGTGGTCGGTCTCAGCAGAGGGATTAGCCCTCATCTTCTACTCCATCTACTTCAGCACTGTGAGCACGTAATATTTGCCCTAAGCAAATTATTCCCAAAATTTGAGCAAAATGATTTTTAAATAATTTTGTGGCATTTTATGTTAATTGTTTGCATAATAATAATTCATAAAAAATATATACAAAATAGGTAGAAATACCAGAATTTTATTTTTACAATTTTTGTGATTTTGGAAACAAATTAAAGAAAATCAAAATAGCATTTATTTGTTCTTAATTGGAAAATACCATAAAAAATAGAAATTAATTACTTTTAAAATTGGCAAAAATCAGAAGAATAGAAGAAAAAGAGAAATACAAGAAAGAAAATATGAAAGGAAATAAAATACAAAAATACAAGAAAGGAATACAAAATACAAAAATACAATAAAGGAAAACAAATACAAAAATACATAAATATATATTGGGCCAAATCAGTGGCCCAAAAAATCAAAATCCCTAAATAATAACCGCCCAGGCCCAAAGGAACGGCACCCGGTCTGCCCAATCCAAGCTAAAACGACCCCGTTTAGGTGTAGCTAAATCCGGACCGTTGAAGTCTTTTGATCAAACGGCCAGAAATGCTGGCCATCTAATAAATCAAACGACGTCGTGTAGTAAAGTCAATCTGAACCGTTAGTTTAATCAAGCCAATGGCCAGGATTTAATCATCACTTAAACAAAACGGTGATGTTAAAGGATAAATGAATCTAAGCCGTTGGTTTATTAGATCCAACGGTCTCAGTTCCTTAAAGGGTTTTAAATACACAAAAAAACGTTACACCCCTTCATTTCACATTCTCCTTCTTCATAAGCCAACCCTAGCCGCCTTCTTCCTCTCTCAATTACCCGCCAGAAACCTACCGGCGGGAAACGCACACAGTACTGATGAAGCCTCCATTAACACCGTTTAACCGTCTCAATCTCCTCTTTCACCCCCCATAACCAGTGTCCTTCGAAACCCCCTAGTTTCCTTCGAATATTTCAAAAGGTGTCGCCGGAACCCTACTCCGGCGAACACGACTTTCGATTCAGAACCCACCCTTAACACCATAGGATCTACTTTGTCTCCTCTTTCACCCCCTTTGAATCTTTTTCTTCGAATGAACCCGGAAATATTCGAATATTTCAAAAGGTGTCGCCGGAACCCTACTCCGGCGAACACTTTTGTTTCAAAACTACTTTAGGACATCCCTAGAACACCCATGCCTAATATCTAAGAGTCTTTTCATTAAAAAAAGACTCAATGGTCTGCCTGAGGTTAAAAATCCCAAGAAATGACATCCAGAGTTTCAAAAGGCCTGGAAAGTCAAGAAAAAACAAAGAAAAGGAAAGCACAGAAGAAAGAAAGAGAGAAAAGAAAATAAAAGAAGGAAAAAGAGTAAAGCTAAGTATCTGATCCCTTTTTCCATTTGATTTACTTGTGCCTATGATTGCATGACTACGATTTCCCTTCTGTGAATAGTTCTTGATAAAAATCGTAGGTTTTAATTGCTGTTCATATTGTTATACCTAGATTTTAGGGTTTTTAATTGTTAAAACCTGATTAGTAGCTATGTTTCCTGTTAATTGGATTCTGTATCTGTTTAAGTGATCTTCTAAATCTCATTAACTGATTACTTGGTTCTGATTTGGTTTTATATGTTAAATTGACGAGTATTTGGTTAATTTTGTGAATTAATTAAGATTTTTGACTTTGATTTTTGGGTATCTGATTAATACGGGGGTTAAAAGGTGAATAAGATAAAAGGCAGGGTTAATTTGGGGAATGTCAATAGGTACGATGTAATAATCCTAAGGGGGTAGGGGTATATTTGGGAATCCAGCTTGGTTTATGGGTAAATATATGAAGGGTGAAGGGTATTTTAGACAGAATAAAAGGGTAAAACAATAATATTCTTAAAGAGGTAGGGTTAAAAGTGTAAAAGCTTAGGGGAGGAACCTTCTAGACTAGGGTAAAGGGGTAATACGGCATAAATACAAGGGGAAAAGAAACAATTAGATAAAAGGGCAGGGGTTTAATTATAAAAATAAGGGGCTAAGGGATAATTTCAGCATTTTGAAGTTCCCTCCCTTTTTCAAATCTATAAATAGGCTACCTTAGCCTTCATTGAATAAGTTTTGAAAGTTTGAAAACTAGAAGCCTTAAGCAAATATCTGAAATTCTTCTGTTTCTGCAACTATAATTCAAGTATTTCCTTCATCTCAAAACTAAAAATCCAAAAAATATCGTTGTTTCTCTGATTCTACAAGTAGTTTCAAGTCTGTCTTTCTTCTATTTTGACTGTTGGATGGAAGTACTGTTGGTTTGAGGCTGTATTTGGGTGAATTGGTTGCTCGTGATCTGGTTCTGCTTTCTATTGTTTTTTTTTTCTACTGGTTTACCTTCATTTGGTTTGAATCTGGTTGCTGGACTATTCTGATCATCTGTGTGAGCTGTTGTTGATTGCTGATTCCTTCGTTTTTTGCTTAGATTCTCATCAACTTCATTCTATTTCCAGGTACTCATTCTAAGCTTGCTAATGTATCCTCATCCTGCTGGAATTATGAACTGAAATCAAAACAAGCGGATGCTATTGACATTGAATTAAATGAATTTGTCATTTGTTTATATAGTTTTTTTAGAGCTGATTATTAGCTCATTATAATTAGGCTACCTCGAATTAATTGGATTGTATAATATGGACTGTATACTTTGAACCCTGGATTGTCGAACCTTTGATTGTTTAGTTATAGTTTAGTATAGTTTAATACTAGTCATAATGTCATGTTTTATTGATAAGTATAGATGTGTGAGTTGGTTTGGATTCATAGTAGGATGTTAGATCAATAATATGATATCCATGATTTTAAGTTGAAAAATAATATCTCAAACAGCCCTGTGTGGCATTAATTGATATCTAGTATATTCAATCATGACTACCTTATTAATACTTGAATTTATCATTCGATTTTACTTTTAATAGCTTCCAGGAATCCAGTAATAGGTAAATAGATTAGTGACGACAGAATAAATTATCATCCAAGTCAATCACGTTTAGGTATATAATTGTTTTAAGTTCTGTTGAGATTAGTCCAAAATGTGTCAGGTGATAATTTGAGTAAATAGGAACAACTAGATCATTTACAAGTTAATAAATCTGAATGTTGATTTTAATAGTGTTTTTGAATGATTTGAAAAGTTCAATAGTTATTTGGTTCATTTTGAATTGAAGATTGGGCCTGGGTAACAACTAAAGGGTGGATAATTTATTTTGGGACGGTTTGGGCTTCATGGACAGCTCCAAATCCTGTTTCAGTCATAGGTCTATTAAATTTTGGCCCAATGCACAGCTGTTCTGCACTTGTGCACATTTGGATCTTAATTTTATCGGGCTGTGTTCAAAGCCCAAGTTGAATGAAGATTCAAAAGTTATATGAACTCATAGATCCTAAATATATTAGTTTTTAATAATAAATAATTAA
>MU665284.1:0-13790 GCA_026770625.1 Nicotiana glauca
TTGTTAGGATCTGGAGTATTTTACCGGATTATTAGTTAAGGACTAACACAGACACGTTTTGAAAGAAGCAGAAATTTGCAGAAGTTCATAAAGGTTTTGGAAAGTCGCTGGAACTGTTTAAAAAAATGTTTCAAAAGTAAAGTTTTTATAAAAAGGAGGCGAGCATTTGAAAGTTGTTTTGAAAGTAACTTCAAGAAATAAAAAATTTCAGACTGAGAATTGGGAAAAACGATTTTAGGAACGCGTGTTTATTAAGTTGGAGATAGGTTTGGACGAATCTGTTGAAAAACATTGAAATAGTTGCCAGATTACATGCTTATAACTCGAGCGAGCTTGAGATCCTACAGGCAGGATGTCTAATTCGATTTCTTTATTTACTCAATGCTATTTTTACCGTTTCAGGCAGACGAGAGTTGTGTTATCCTATGGTTTGCCTTTTTTTTTTTATGCAATTCTATAGGCATGATTTATATATGCTTGAATGAAGAAAAATGAAAGCCTATGGACATGATCTCTAGGTGATTCATACGTTAAAAGCCTATAGACAGGATATCTAAGTGATTCAAAGTAGTAAAAGTCCTATAGGCATTATATCTAGGTGATTCAAAGTATTAAATCCTATAGGCATGATTTCTAGGTGATTTAAAGTGTTAAAAGTCCTATAGGCATGATATCTAGGCGATTCAAAGGAGTAAAAGTCCTATAGGCATGATTTCTAGGTGATTTAAAGTATTAAATCCTATAGGCATGATATCTAGGCGATTCAAAGGAGTAAAAGTCCTATAGGCATGATTTCTAGGTGATTTAAAGTATTAAATCCTTAGGCGTGATTTCTAGGTGATTTAAAGTATTAAAAGTCCTATAGGCATGATATCTAGGCGATTCAAAGGAGTAAAAGTCCTATAGGCATGATATCTAGGCGATTCAAAGGAGTAAAAGTCCTATAGGCATGATTTTTAGGTGATTTAAAGGAGTAAAAATCCTATAGGCATGATTTCTACCCTTTAACATGCGAACAACTAAAAACCTCTCCCATACCCTTTACTACTATATTCCCCAAGTTTTTATTACAAAGTTATTATTACAGAGCCAAAAGTAAAAAATAAAATACATCATAGCCCACAGCTAGATCCAAATTACCTAATGCAATCTTGATATCCAATACATGTGTTTTACCAAATTCGGGTTCCAGATTCCAAGGCTTTCTCTTAGAGTGTTTCAAAGTTCCAAGGAGCTTCAAGAGCCCAGGCAATGCTTACACCCTAAAGAGTGAATGTTGTAACGGAGTAGTGCAATGTATGGAATTACCAGCCCTTAGGCATCCAAGTTCAGAGGGAGCTCTAGGGTCCCTAAGCATGGCTTACCGGAGGGGGTAGAACTTAAGAGCTAGGAGTAAGTGTAAAGTGAGGGAGGAACCTTAGCAGGAGGTGGTCATACCCAGCCATGGCATAGACTGGCACACCCCTAACCTCTTGCTCAGATTCAAACAAATAAGAGCAGACTCTTGTAGAGTCAAACTCAGGTGTGAATGGTGATCAGGACACCAACAGACCTAAATTCAGCACATTGAGGGGAAAGGGAATGGGAAATCAATCGAGTAAAGACTCAGAAGAGTCTGGTTCTGGATCACAGACAGCAATTTATAGTGCTGCTATGACCTAGGACAATACTCACATACAAAGGGAATAGAGGGAAAGGGATTAAAACATAACCTAAAGAGACATAGCATGCTTGAAGGTAATTACATAGTGCAGGAAAACATAAATAAACACACAAAGAAAGAAAGGGTAGAAGCAGAGAAGTTGAACATATAACAAGGATGTTATTTAACATAGAAGAACATACCAGTTGTAAATTCTAGAATAGCAGGATAGTAACACCAAACTGACAGCCAGGAACAACAGGAACAGACTCAAGAAAACTCCCCAAGTGCTTAGGAGTTCAGACAGCAGGAAGTACAGATGTAGAATGCTCAGTAGTAGTGTAGAGAAATAGAGAGTAGTAATAGTAGTAGTAAATAAGACAGAGAGGTGAATTTTGATTTTGATTTGCAGTCAGAATTCGATCATGAAGTGAAAAGAAGAGCTTGTATTTATACTTGAAATCAGACATGCAAGCAAGGAAAGAAAATTAGTCGAGTATCAATTAAGATCAATCAATTAACAGAGGTTCCTTTGATTAAGGAATCCCAATTTGATCAGTAAAGGACAAGAAATATTTAAGGAAAGGGGATCAAATAAACAACATTGTGCATAGTATACAAATAAGGGTAAATACATAAAAGTTATTTAAGGAGAGGTTTTAGAAATACACGGTTTGTGCAAATAAGGTAAGAAAACTAATTAACAAATAGTAAATCAAAAGGTCTGAGATTTTTATACGAATGAATCAAGTCTGAAAAAAGAGGAAGGTTTTACTTAGGTCGAGTCATGGGCAAAAAATGGAAAGAAATCAATCAAGCTATATTCAGAAGAAATTTTGAACTAATTGCAAATTTGAAAAACCACTTTAGGGGGAAATTCATAGTATATAAGGAGCATATGAACACGTCAAACATGAAAGAAGGTTGTACTGTCATTGTAAAGAATCAGTAGGAAAATCTAGTGTAGAAAAGCTTTTGGCAAAAAGGTCAGAACTATATGAAAACCAGAGAAATTGAAATCAAACAAGTTTCGAGGTGAGAACATGCAAGTCACATACAAGTGTTCCGAAAAACCCCCAAATTCTAGGTTTTTCGTCATTAATCCAATGTAGGGATGAACAAATCAGACAAGAGCAAACTCAAAAAAATCCAAAGGAACTCAATCGTTCCGTGAAAACATGCTAAGGGAAAACACGGTAAAAGAAAAATACAAGGAAACATTAGGAGGAAACATAGTAGAAGAAAGCACATAGGAGTCAAAGTAGAAACAAACAGGAGTCATAGTAGGATGAATACAGTAAGAACACCACATAAAATCACAGTAAAACGATAAAAATCAAAGAAACCCTAAATCGGAGAAGATGAACAGTTTTTGAAAGCAAACTTTTGAAAGAGATTTAAGAAATCATTTGAAAACCTTAAGACAAGCATGGATCTAGAGCGGATCTAGAGAAATATAGGAAAACCTCGAAGGGCTAGGGTTTCAGAAGAACCCTAGAAGTGAGAAAGGCCTGGAAAAGGGTCTGCTCTGAGCCAAGTGAGCCAGAGATAGGCTCATAGGACTAGGACATGCCGGAGATGGCCGTGAAACTTGAATCGGCGAAGATCTGAGCGAAAACCTTCAAGGTCAGACCTTGAATCTTCCAGTAGCAGGTGTACAAGAGCACATGGAGGTGAGTACAGGCCACCTAAGGCTTGGGGATGCCATGGATTCCGGTGAAACATGGTGGAAACCGGTGGAAGAAGGCTAGGGTTTTGGAGGGGCTAGAGAGAGTTTGAGAGGACGAGGGTTTGAGGGCGGCAGTCAAAATGAAAATGATAGATAGGGTTAGGGGTTGGTAAGTAAAAAGGAATGGTGAAACCATGGCCGTTGATCAAAATGATCAACGGCCTGGATTAAAATAATGGCCGGGTGGGTTTGGAAATGGGTCCGGTAATTGGATCATTTAATTGGGTTAATTGGGGTCAGAATTGGGGTTCAAATTGGGCTACAATTGAAAGCAATTTGAGGCCAAAATTGAAATAGCCATTTTTCCCTTTTGAATTTATAAAAATAGTAAAAGATGTTAAAAATCAAATTAAAAGCACTGGGTTAGCAAACCATATGTAAGTACTAATTTAGAAATATTGGTATTGATTTTATAATTAAAATTGTTATTAAATCCAGAAATGGGCTAAAATTGCAATTTCATGCAATTTAGTTTTAAAAATAACAAATGGACTCGTAAAATTATAAAAAAATCATGTAAATTATGTTTTTATGCAAATTTCTGAATAAAATAAATTATTCTTCAAAATGGCAGGCTTTTGGGAATAATTATTAGGATTTATGGTGTAAAAATAGGCCTTAAATTAGTTTTAAAATCCTTTAAAAATGCCAAAATCTTTTGGGATGCTCATATATGCATACATATGCTATTTTGAGAGTATTTTAAGTATAAAAAAATATATAGGGAAAAATTAGGTATCAACAGCACCCCTACTACAAATCATAACCGTACATGTGATAACTGCATCGGAAGCCTCAGCCTCAGGCCAAGCTGGAAGAGCATAACATTGGGGTTGGGCCCCACCACCCTGGACATCTCTAAGACAGCCTGCTGTTGGCTGGCCTACACCACTAGCGGCCTGAGATCCAGCTATAACACCTCCACCTCCACCTCTAACACCTCTGCCTCCACCTCTAGCTGGTTGGGTGGGCTGTGGAACACTCGGTGCCTGAACCATGACATGAGAACCCGAATGTTAAGAGCTGATGATGTCGTGCACTTGTTTGATTTCTAATTCTTGTTGAAAATCGAGTTATGGTGTTCCTTATGTTTACCTATTGTTCTCCTGTTATCATTTGTTGTTTCCCCCTCCCATCCTTGATTGTACATTTTTTCTTTTTTTTTTTCCACTGTATATGATTTATCTGCACATATTTGTGTGCTAATACTACATTCTGCACTCTTTTGTGCAGATCCCAATGCTGTAGATCTCAGATTGTAGTGAGATTGCTGCTTCTTGTTCATTAAGGGACCCAAGGTAGTCCTATAGGAGTCCGCAGGACTTGGCATCTCCTTCTATCGATTATTCATGTTTCCTTCTTTTATTTTCAGTGACAGTGTTGTATTATTTCTTTCTGACCTTTATTTATAGTAATCTTAGACAGTCTGTGAAGTTGTGACACCAGTCTTGGGTAGATTTGTTATGGAATGGTATTAGCAGTATTATTAAACTTGAAACTAAATCTTCCGCCTGTTAAATTTTGTTGATTATTAACTTTTGGTTTATAACTCTTAACTAATTTAAAAATGGAAGCAACGCAAATAATTCCGTTGATTGGCTTGGCTAGCTTTCACTAGTAGGCGTCATCACGACTCCCGATGGTGGGATATTCGAGTCGTGGCAGGTTGGTATCAGAGCTCTAGGTTTCATAGGTCTCACAATTCACTGACAAGCTTAGTAAAGTCTGGGGGATCGGTACGGAGACGTCTGTATTTATCGCCATAGGCTACAGAGTTAGGAAAAACTTCACACATATTCTTTCTTGTCGTGCAATTTGGTTTATCAATGCTGATTGAATTACTACTTTATTCATCGCAGATGCTGAGAACACGCACTTCCTCATCAGCTGATTAGTAGCCAGAACCCCCAGCAGCGGCTCCCACAAGGGGCAGACGGTGAAGCTGAGGCCATACTAGAGGCTGAGGTAGTGGCAGAGCTCAGCCCGGAGCAGAAGCACCAGTGGCGGAGCCTCAGGTTGAGTTTGACGAGGAGGTTCCGACCCAGGCAGTTTGGGTGGGCCCAGCTCAGGTCCCAGAGGGGTTCATTGCTACCCAGTACTCAGGATGCTCTGGTCCATCTAGCGGGCCTTATGGAGAGTGTCAGCCGGGCAGGCTTTCTTCCTATAGCACCAGCCATCTCTCAGGCTGGAGGAGGAGCCTAGACTCTTGCTACTCGCACTCCGGAGCAGGTAGCTCCCCAGTTTCAGACTCTAGCAACTCAGCCAGTTGGACCAGTTTAGCCGGGTATGGTAGCCCAGACTGGTGACGGAGTAGCTACGACTGCCGATGCCTTGTGGAGATTGGACAGGTTCACCAAGCTCTTCACTACCACTTTTCGCGATGGTTCTTCTGAGGATCCCCGGGATTATTTAGATAGCTGTCATGAGGTTCTCAGGAACATGGGGATAGTGGAGACCAATGAGACCGACTTTGCTACTTTTCACTTATCTGGATCCGCCAAGACTTGGTGGAGAGATTATTGTTTGGCTAGACTAGTTGGGTCACCAGCTTTGACGTGGGATCAGTTTTCACAGCTATTCTTGGAGAAGTTTCTTCTCGTCACTCAGGGAGAGATCTATCAGAGGCAGTTTGAGCTCTCCAGCAGGGTTCCATGATTGTTGAACAATACAAGACTAGGTTTATTGATTTGGCCTATCATTCTCTACTTATACGAGATAGAGAGAGAGAGAGAGAGAGAGAGAGAGCGAGGAGGTTTATGAAATGAAGAAATGAATTAATATTTGAAACCATGGGTATCGGGCCTGTATTTTGGTTTTGGAGCCCGATAAAAACATGTTATAGTATTTAAATGATAACTGTGAATTTTGGTAAAAATGGGTGTTTATTTGACGTGAGTTGTACTTTCGGTTGAAGAGTTATGAACTTTTAAGTGTCCTTGATAAAAAT
This sequence comes from Nicotiana glauca, assembly GCA_026770625.1. Classification (NCBI taxonomy): domain Eukaryota; kingdom Viridiplantae; phylum Streptophyta; class Magnoliopsida; order Solanales; family Solanaceae; genus Nicotiana; species Nicotiana glauca. The sequence goes on from MU665284.1 coordinate 6,319, forward strand.
GAGGAGTTTTGAGGTTTAATTCATAGGTTTACATGTTATTTTGATGATATGATCACACGAGTAGGTCCATATGATGTTTTTGAGTCTGTATGAAAATTTGGTTTGAAGTCCCGAGGGCTCGAGTGAGTCTCGGGTAGGTTCCGAGATATTTTAGGCTTAAAACATAGCTGTTGCAGGTTCAGAGAAGTTGCAGATCTCTGAACCCGCCAGTGCGGTCCGCAATGATTTTGTGCTGCAGCGGAGAGGCCTTTGCAGTCGCTAAGGATTTTGTGCGGTCCGCGGTGGGGGCTTTGCGGCCGTACTCGATTTTGTGTGGTCTGCGGTGAGGAAGAATCCGCTGGTTCACTAGTTTGACTTCGGAAGCCTATATCTTTTGATCTACAAGGAATTTTGATATAATTCAAAAACAAAAGTTGTATTCCTTCGTGTGTAATTTCCTGAAAGATAAAGAAATCAAAATTTGGACATTTGTAGAGAAAGTTATGGCAAAAATACTAAAGCATTTCACTGCAGTCAACATTCTTCGCGGTGAGCTCCGCGGCCGCAATCCTTTTTGTGTGTTCCGCGGAGAGGGCCTGAGAGGGGTATATTTAAAGGGGAGTTTTGGTTATTTTTTATTTTTCAAAATCCTAAAACCTTAAGAGGAGATTTTCCAAACACTCTTTCTTCTCTAAAATATTAGTAAGAGATTTCTAACTCATTTTCTTTGCTCCTTAACTTCTTTTTACAAGATTTCATCCTAGAATCTAGGGTTGTCATGGTGGAATTGGGAATTCCGGGTAAAACCTAAGAATATTGAAATTGGGAGATTTAGACCTCAAATTGAGGCTGGATTCTAAAACCAATTATATATCCGGGCTTGGGGGTGAATGGGTAATCGGGATTGGTCCGAATTTCGGGTTTGGACCAAGCGGGCCCGTGATCGATTTTTGACTTTTTGAAAAAAACTTTAGAAAACGTATTTTCGTGTATCAGAATTGATTTATTTAGCATTTATTGATAAAATTAAGTAACTTGTTGCTAGATACGAGCGAGTTGGTGGTGGAATCAAGAGGTAAAGTGGTAGTTGAGGCTTGAATTATGTTTGTGGCATCGAGGTAAGTGTTTGGTCTAACCTTAGCTTGAGGGATTAGGAGTGTGTTCTATTTGCTATGTGTTATTTTTTAAGTACAACATATAGGCATGGTGACAAGTATCTATACGTTGGTGTCAACAATGCCCGTAAGTCTTATATTATGATTATTATGACTCCGTTTGTATTATTTATGCCATTTTGTGATGGTTTCTATTATTGGGAATAGTTTGTGGAAAAAATGGTAATATTTGAATATTGAGGGGCATTGGCTCAAGTTGTGAACTGCATTATGAAAGAATAATTGGCAATTGAGCCTTATAGAGCGTTGGCTCAAATGTTCAATCGAGTTGTGAAGTAAATTAGAAAACGAGAAGAGGATTAAAGTATTGTTCCCTTGCCGGGATGTTGTTGTTTTGATATTGTTCCCTTGCCGGGATCTTATTATGATTCATTTATTTTCTTGCCCTTATTGTTTGTGTTTGTTGTTTGGGTGAGGAAGAGTATAAAGGACGAAGGGTGATGCCGTGCATTGTTTTGGTGAGAGAGTGTTAAAGCACAAAGGGTGATGCCGTGTATGATTTTTGTGAGGAAGAGTGTAAAGCACGAAGGGTGATGTCGTGCCATACGATGTACCATTCCGTGCTAATTATATTGATTTTATGGTGAGGATGAGAGTAAAAGCACGAAGGGTGATGCCGTGCAGTATATATTGATTTTTATGGTGAGGATGAAAGTAAAAGCACGAAGGAATCTTCGAAACACGGATCCGGGTCCGTTCCTAAAAATGTTGACCAAAGTCAACCATAATCAAATTATAACTCTAGAAATTTCTATTCCTCATATTTTCACATAGAAGGCTTTTCGGATATAGGTTCGGACCACGCACGCTATTAGAGGTGAGGTAAAAAGGAGGTTTTTAGGCCTTAGAACACTGAATTTGTTTCTAAAATAAGTGATGACCTTTTGGGTCATCACATCACCCAGTTTGAACTATGGTATGACTTGATCCTCTTCACCGAGGTACGTAGGTAGCTTAGAGTTTCATTCTAAGTTCAGTCGCATAAGTTTAAAAGATATATATTTCCCCAATTATAGTTCAAATGAAGTATGAAGGAATATAAAATCAAGTTGAAACAACATCCTCCTCTTGAGCTTTGATCTCATTTGATTTAAAGGGGGCGACCCTCCATGGTAAATTGATATTTTCAATGGGTCAATTTTAGGAGGATGTCAAGTATATCTATACCGAGATATGAATATTTTTGGTGAGACTGCGCAAATCTAGAATTGATAGTGTGGTGCAATATAAAATTGATTTAAATATACTATGTAGGACAATTTTGAAGTTGTTTGATTGAGAATTTTGGATAAATTCTAGATTTTGAAGTCTAGTTTTCAAGAAATCAAACAGTTTGAAATTTCGATATTTCTACACCTAGATATGATTTTTTTGGTGAGACTATGCAAATCTGAAATTTTCAATGTGGCGGAATCTAAAGTTGGTTTCAGAATATTATCTGGACGATTCTGAAGATGTTTGATTCTAAATTTTGGATATATCTTAGATATTTAAGTCTAATTTTCGAGATATCAATTGGTTCATTATTTGGACTCTCCCACGGTAAAATATGAATCTTTTATTTCAAGTGCTTAAAGCTAAAAATTATGCGACTAAGATAAAAGTCGGGCAATAAAAAGCAAAAGAGAAGCTGAAACATTTAAGCCCTCGAAGTCCCCAAGTTGAAATTTTCAAGTTCGTCGGTCTTCAAGTTGAAGTATTCACGTTAGACACCCTTCAAGTTGAGATATCTAAGCCCTCCACGTCTCCAAGTTGAAGTCTTCAAGTTGAGGTCCTCAAACTTGTCGGTCTTCAAATGGAAATATTTGAGCCCTCAAATTTTTTAGATTGAAACATCATAGTCCGCCAAATCTTCAGGTTTGTCGGTCTTCAAGTTGAAGTCTGCAAAGTCCGCCGAATGATCAAAGTTTTCCAAGTGTTCAAGTCGACGTCATCAAGTCCATGAAGTCTTCGAGTTGAAGCTTTATAGCTTTCCAATCTTAAGGTGGACGTATAAGTCCCCTTGCACCTTAAGTCGGCCTCTTCGTGGGTTTGTCCTTAAAAGGAACTATAAATTTCCAATCATAAGGTGGACATATTATTCCCTTTGCAACTTAAGTTGGCCTCTCCAATAGTCAGGCCACATTAAGGTCTCCGATAGTCGGACCGCCTTGAGAGTAATCTCTCCGATAGTCAGGTTATTTTGAGGGTAATCTCTCCGATAGTCAGGCCATTTTGAGAGTAATCTCTTTTATAGCCGAGCCGTCTTGAGAGTAATCTCTTCGATAGTTGGGTCATTTTGAGAGTAATCTCTCCGATAGTCGGGTCATTTTGAGAGTAATCTCTCCGATAGTCGGGTCATTTTGAGAGTAATCTCTCTGATAGTCAGGTCATTTTGAGAGTAATCTCTCCGATAGTCGGGTCATTTTAAGAGTAATCTCTTCGATAGTCGAGCCACATTGAGAGTAATCTCTTCGTTAGTCAGATCACATTGAGAGTAATCTCTCCTCTAATCAGGCTGCCTTGAGAGTAATCTCTCCGATAGTCAGGTTATTTTGAGAGTAATCTCTCCGATAGTCGGGTTATTTTGAGAGTAATCTCTCTGATAGTCGGGTCATTTTGAGAGTAATCGCTCTGATAGTCAGGTCATTTTGAGAGTAATCTCTCCGATAGTCATTTTGAGAGTAATCTCTCTGATGGTCGTGTTATTTTGAGAGTAATCTCTCCGATAGTCGGGCCGCCTTAAGAGTAATCTCTCCGATAGTCGAGTCATTTTGAGAGTAATCTCTCCAATAGTCGGGTCATTTTGAGAGTGATCTCTCCGATAGTCGGGCCACATTGAGAGTAATCTCTTTGATAGTCGAGCCACATTGAGAGTAATCTCTTCGATACTCGAGCCACATTGAGAGTAATATCTCCGATAGTCGGGCCACTGAGAGTAATCTCTCCGATATTTGGGTAGGGATGAGTACCCATTCCCTCACACCCTAAGATCACCTTTTTCATGTATGGATGGATAATCTTGTTGAACAAGAACATATCTTTCTCGCTTGACCTACAAAAAAAAGAAAAGAAAAAACACAACAAAACAAAACAAGAAAAACACACAAGAAAATAAGAGAAAATTACCTTGAGCACTGGCACTTGCTCGTCAAAACACGAACTTAGAAGTGACTTGAGGATGCCGAAAATTGATACTCAACAAATTAGAGCCCAGGGGTTTATATAGATCTCCATAGGACGCTCACAACAGTATATAGCCAATGTGGATCAAAATTATAAAGTGAACTCCTAAACGGACTCTTATTTGTTTACGGCGGCGATAATGAATCCAAGATGGACTCGAAATCGTTGTATGCAAAGTTAATACTATAAAATTGTGTCACAATGAGGAAACACTTCCTTTTCCCAAAAGGAATCGTATAAAATCATGAGTCAGGCGGCAATTTTCATATTGAAATCACAACTTTCAATATTTTGTTTTATTCCTATTAAATTAAATGGTCATTACATTGTTTAAATAGTTGACCGGGTGTACACGTAAAAAAATCGCATGGCAAATCTTTTGTGCTTTAAATTGGTCTAAGCCAAATTTGATAGACCGCCAGTACTTCATTACTCGTTTTCAGTTCCGACAAGTCTACACTTCAACGGTCCTTGAAGTAGGGGGCATTTGTAGGCATATAAATTTTATTGGAATTAAATCTATAAAATAATTTGGACTATATTTTAAATTCAAGATATATTAGTTTAAATAAATTTATTGGGCTATTATAATTGAATTAACTATATAAGTCCAACATATATGGATTAAATAAATAAGTCTTAATCCATTGGACTAGCCATGCCCAATCACACTAAAAGGCTAATGAAATCGCGCCACGTCTGCAAGTGACATGTTCTGGCCAATCAAATGCGGCCATGTTACACATCAATTTGATTGGTTGAAAAGAGTTTGTTCTTATCATGACTCCTCCCTTTCACAACTATAAATAGGAGTCTTCATAACTCAGAAAAGATACCAGAAGTTATAACAAGAAGTAAGAGAGAGCTTGTGGATCAAACGCCGCAAATTTCTCTACAAGTTTCAAGCTTCAAGCAATCAAGTTCAAGTTCAAGAAATCACGTTCAAGCTCAACAATAAAGAACGAATCAAGGTCAAGTTCAAGCAATCAAGCTCAAGCTCAAGAACAAGATCATCGTTCGTGGAAACAAATACAGATTCATGATCAAGCTCAAAGGTCCTTGAATTTATTTTACTGTTGGAACGAAGAATCAGAGGAATCATAGAGATTGTAACACTCAAATATCCGAAATAAAATACTATGATTGTTGCAGTAATTTTTAGTCTTGATTTTATTTTTTTGACGCAAATTTATTGTCTACAATTTATTCTATAGGTAATTCCACAATGTAGATTAAAAAGAGAAAAAAATGATAATATTTACAAAGTTAAAAAAATATAATTTAAAGGGTAAAATAGGTATTTGATAGTCAAAAGTTTGAGAAATCTAATTGAGTGACCTTCTGAGTGCTATAGACATAGTTAAATGATACTGATGTAACAAACGAAAGAAAGATGGCTTTAATAGATAATTTAGGATAGTTGAGGCAGCATTTAAGTAATGGATTCGAATGACTTATTTTTCTTCTGTGAAAGAGCATGGTTCTAGTTTTAGAGCACCTAATATGCTCTCTCTTCTCCTCATAGGTATTATTGTTCTTTTTTATTATTATTATCATATTTTTAATTTTATTACTATTTTTGTTTATTTTATTTTAGTTATCTTTGCCAGTTTTGTTGTCAATACTTTTCTTTTATTTAATATTTTTATCTTCACTCTTTCTAATCTTGTATTTTTCAATGTTGCCTTGAAAATGCTTTTTGTGAGCGGAGTGTCTTTCAGAAAAAATCATTCTATGTCACACAAGGTAGGGATACGGCCGAGTATACCTCATCCTCCCTAAACCCCATTTGTGAAATCGCAATAAGGGACGGAGCTTAGTACTTTCGTTTTGTTGCTTGTTCTATTTGTCCTAGTATGACTTTTTTGAAAGTGTAAAGTATATTAATTACCTATTTGGACCACATAGGTATTGTATTAGTTATTTGAACGCTCCGAAATATTAGTGATGTTTTATTCACAACAAGAGTTTTGTTCTTTACTTGAAAAGAATAGCAAAGAAAAAAATCATTTATTCACAACAAGAGTTTTGTTCTTTACTTGAAAAGAATAGCAAAGAAAAAAATCAGACATAATATAGTTTTAGAAGCCAAATATTGCGATCTACTAAATATAAAATAAATATGTCGGCTCAAGCCTAAGGCCATTAAAGCAAATTGCTGCGGCTAAAAAATTAAATTTCCCAAGTGGACCAAACTATTCAAATGTTTAAAAAAATTTGGAATTGTTTATGACACTTTATTGAGTGGCATGTTAAACTTGAAATATTGGGTGATCGAAAATTTTAAACAATATTATGTTAACCTTAAATATTTTTCTAAACATTACATAGGTTTTTGTAAATGGTAGAGATACACGCAAGATGGTTTGAACACTAGAGTTATAAATAAGTTTAAGATAACAATGTATAGTATGCAAATCACTTATTAAAGTATAGTTTTAAGCTAATAATTTTATCAAGGCATTAGTTTGGATATTAGCATCCTTAACAATCAGTATCTTTTTAACAATCATATATCATACCAAATAACAAAACTTTAAAAGTTCATATTGAATACAAAGGCAAATATTCAAACGTCAAAAGTTTATAATAAAAGCTAGCGCCCTTTAAGGACTTAAATTCAACATGAGTGAATCCACAACAATAAAAATTAACTTAAAGTTGAGCAATCTTTTAATTTATTTTCTGATATATTTTTCTTTTACTTGTTCCCTGCGGACAATGTTATCTGACTTTTCCTTTTATTGTTCATTTTCTTTTTCTCCTTTTTGACAGGTGCAAAGGCATGGTGAATTCAACACTGTTGGATGCCAAATTTGTTGCTACAACACGACTAATCATGATGTTTGATAGAACACATGCATGAGATATAATTTTGATATATGTTTCTATCTTATGTCAAATTGCTGACTCAAGTTTTTTTCTGTGCCAACAACGTCCACTGCCTCCCTATACCGTCGATACATGTACCATATTGAAAAGACATATCCAACCATGAACTCATGCAAGCATTATGCATGCATGGTTCATCACGGAGCAAACCAGTAAGTAATGTATTAATTTTTTATATAATTCATTAGCAACTATAGCGTTTTGAATATCACTTATTGCACAACAAAGCGCTTCTCTTTAGGGGAAGACTCCCCCCCCCCC
>MU665284.1:14085-31558 GCA_026770625.1 Nicotiana glauca
AACACTTCACAAAATATATTTGTTCGATCTGACTCTAAAATTAGGGAATTTCCACTTGTTTACTTTAAGCATTAACTCACTGTTAGATCTACTGAACACCATGTAGAAGGATTTCCCATTTGTGGTGTACACCTTTTGTATCTTCTTGGTAGTCATTAATAAAATCTTTACCCTTTCATGAAAAATAAGAATAAAAAGATATTTGGGGGTGGTCAACTGCATTCCAACTCCCCCTATAGTAAAAAAGAACCCCAACCTGCTCAGCCCACCACTCAAGGCCAATCTCAAAGACCAATATTTAACTACTCTGATAGACCAACCTCGCTCCAACCGTGAACGTACTTGAATTCAGCTCTCTTGAACCTATCCCATAACTCAATCCACATCACTCATAGGTCGAACCTATCGATTCACTTACATGGTATTCTGAAGAATATGAACCCGAACACCATGCAACAACTCCATACTGACCGAACAAAGCAGTTTCCATAGATTCGTAGGAACCAGAGAAATTTTAGGAGTCAAGACAGAGGGGTAGAAAATATGATCGTTGACTTCATTCAGAAAATCAGACGGAGGTAAAAATATGATCATTGACTTAATTCAAAAAATTGAGTGGTGTACACAATCCTAAAAGGATCTTTCTAGTATGACATCTTCTTCCAACTCCCAAGGAAGGCCAAAAAGGGGTGTTTAATATCAACTGTGGGAATGGCACAAGCAAGGGAAGAGGTAAGAAAGTCCCTGTTACGGTAAAACTAAAAATTATGTCACGGAATATAAGAGGCATAAATAGCCCTGAGGAGAGACGTTTACTAGAGCTCCATTCCGGGAGATGGAAAGAAGACTTTTATGTTTTCAAGAAACTAAATTACAACACTTCCCCCAATAGTTTATTAGTCACCTTGGACCTCGTAGAATAGCAACTTTTGCAGCACTAAAGATAGAAGGCACTAGAGGGGGATATTGTGATTATCTGGGACAAGGAATGGCTTTCAATGTTCTATTATCTGTTGTCAAGAAGCTCTCTGTCTAGCCTAGGGTAATTTATGGTGACTTCAATGTCACTCGGTTTCTAAGAGAAAGAAGTTACAGTAGGTGCACCAGTCCTATGGAACAATTGCTTAAACTTGGCAATTACTCTCAAGGATGAAGTAGTGAAAAGTGTGAAATAAATTATTTAAGTTATTCTTCTCCTGAGCTATTATTGTTTCAAGCAAAGCAAATTTTACTCTCCTTTATTTGATTATCTGTTTGTCTAAATATAAGCCACATAGAACGAGTGAACGGCAATCTAAACTTTTTCGAACTTGTCCATGTGATCCTGTTAATTGTCATACTAACTACTCCACATTCTTGCTCGGTTAAAATTTTTAGCACAGCACTCCAGGCGAATCCAACTCTATTAGCTCAAGTTAATTCAGGAGCACCTCAAGGTTCTGGAGCATTTGGACATGTTTACAAAGTCACTTTGGAATCAGAAAATAAATGGGATATGTTTCCCGGTGAATATGCCTTCAAAGTGGCTAAAAACGAATCTAGAAATAGACACATTAAGGTAATACAATTATTGTTTGACATAATTCAGTAATTTGTTGTATATCTTCAATACACTGGACTTATCATTCTAACCGAAATTGTGCTTGTGAGGTTTGAAACGACTGCTTAGCAAAAGTTTTCATATGTGAATGTAATCAAACTTGTAGGCGAGGGTCATGGGCAGATCGACCAAAACATATGGGTGGACTTCTTAGTCACGGATTGGGTGCCTAATGGAGATTTAAAAACAAGAATGGAAGGTATTTGTCTCCACATTGTTTTGTCTAAACTTTCTCATTTAGCTTACACATCATCTCTCTTTGCCACAAATTTGAATTGGTATCAGATTAAAAAATAATTCAGAGGTCTGGCGTACGCAATTTATGTGGTGCATAAAACTGGATACAATATTTTGTGTGATCTAAACCCAAAAAACGTTCTCTTATATGAGGTACTGAATATTCTAATTTCTCTGTATGCAAATAATTTATGCTTCTCTATTAATAAAATATTTGTTTACATTTTTTTGTTCCAGCATGACAATCCAGTGTTATGCGATTTTGGAGCAACTACTTCTGTAGAACGTGAAATTGGATGTCAAACATCACTGTACATAAATACTGCAGATCGTGGAGATATAAGCTAAACAAAAAAACATCTACATTACTTTAACAGTATACTTTTTCGTATCTTGTAAAAACCAATAAAATAAAAGATCTCTAATATAAAAATTTCAATTCAACCAAAAGTATGCTAGATTTTGTAGTGAGGAAAAAAAAACTCTACAATACTCAATGTTTGTTTGTTTCATCTGTAGACACTAGACAATGTGTTGTATGCCCCTCATTCTGCCTCAGCAATTTTCAAGATGTTTTTGAGCCCGTTTAGATTGGCTTATTTTAAGTGTTTTTAAGACAAAATAACTTTTAAGCCATTTTGTATTGGTTGGGTAAAGTAAAAATGTGCTTTTAAGCACTTTAAGTTAAATTGACAAAAATAAGCCAAAAGTCAAAAGCTAAAATTCATAACTTATGATTTTTGGCTTAAAAGTCACTTATAACAAGCCCATCAAAACGGGCTCTTTATCTTATGACTAAGATTTGCCATGACTTTAGGTTAAAAAATTCTCTCCAAGCATGTACTATAAACTGAATCAGAATTTCCTACTACCTTTTACGGCTTTTGAGAATGGACTATCTTTTACTATTACACGACCTTAACTATTACAACAACAACTACTACAACAATAACTACCCAGTAAAGTTCCATATAGTGGGGTCTGGGGAAGGTAACGTGTACGCAGACCTTATCCTGCCCTGATAGGGGCAGAGAGGCTGTTTCCGATAGACCCTCGGCTCAAAAAGACGAAAATAAAGTACAGAAAAAAGAAAAAAACAAGATGAGAGAAATCATTAATAACTCCAGTGGAAATCGTAATAATAACATAAACGTAAAAACCGAAAGATGAATGACATGCAATAACAATAACCATAATCTAAGGCCCAGGGCTAAGACAAACAACAAGAATAGTGTGGGTCCAACATAAACTGCAAGCCATCTAAGACCAACCCTAATCCAACCCCGCCTCACCCCCGGAATGAAGTAAGGAAAGCTTTACTACCCTGATCCTACAACCCTAATGTGTGACCTCCAGGCCTTCCTATCAACGGTCATTTCCTCGGCAATGTGTAGTCATGCCATGTCCTACCTGATCACCTCTCCCCAATACTTCTTAGGTCTCCCTCTACCTCTTCTCGTACCCACCACGGCTAACCGCTCACACCTCCTCACCGGTGCATCGAGGCTTCTCCTCTGCACGTTCCCGAACCATCTGAGCCTCGTTTCCCTCATCTTGTCACACCCACCTTCTTCCGAATATCTTCATTCCTAATCTTGTCTATCCTAGTGTGCCCGCACATCCACCTCAACATCTGCATCTCTGCCACTTTTACCCTTTGGATATAAGAGTTCTTAACCAACCAACACTCTTCCCCATACAACATGGCCGGTCTAACTAAAGCTCTACAAAACTTACCTTTTAGTATCGGTGGCACTTTCTTGTCGTACAAAACTCCAGATGCAAGCCTCCATTTCATCCAGCCCGCCCCTATGCGGTGAGTGACGTCCTTGTCGATCTCTACGTCCCCCTGAATCATCGACCGAAGTTACTTGAAGCTATCTCTCTTAGGGATGACATGTGGCCCAAGCCTCACGTCCCCGCCTACATCCCTCGACTTAGCTCTAAACTTGCATTCCAGGTACTCTATCTTAGACCTGCTTAGTTTGAAACCCTTAGACTCGAGAGTCTGTCTCTAAACATCCAATCGCTCGTTAACCCCGGCCGTCGTCTCATCAATTAAAACTATATCATCAGTAAATAACCTATGTCATTGCACCTCCCCTTGAATATGGTATGTCAAAGCATCCATCACCAAGGCAAATAAGAACGGGCTAAGCACTGAGCCTTGATGTAATCCCATAACAACCGGGAAGTGCTCTGAGTCGCCTCCCACCGTGCTAACCTTAGTCTTAGCTCCATCATACATGTCCTCGATCGCTCGTATGTAGGCTACCGGCACTCCCTTCGCCTCAAGACATCTCCAGAGCACTTCTCTAGGAACCTCATCATATGCTTTCTCCAAGTCAATAAACACCATGTATAGATCCTTCTTCTTATCCCTGTACTGTTCCACCAACCTCCTAATAAGGTGAATAGCTTTTTTAGTGGAGCGGCCTGGCATGAACCCAAACTGATTATCGGATATAGATGTCATCTTCCTCACCCTAACCTCCACCACCCTTTCCCAGACTTTCATGGTATGGCTAAGTAACTTGATACCCCTATAATTGTTACAACACTGTATATCACCCTTGTTCTTGTACAACGGTACCACTGTACTCGACCTCCATTCCTCCGACATCCTCTTCGTCCTAAAAATTATATTGAACAACCCAGTCAACCATTCCAATTCTGCTCTACCCACACACTTCCAAAACTCAACCGGAATTTTATCTGGCCCGGTCGCGCTACCCCTACTCATCTTACGAAATGCCCCCACGACCTCCTCCACCTTAAAGCGCCTACAATACCTAAAATCTCGAAGACTCTCCGAATGCCCCAAGTCCCCTAGTGCTATATCCTGGTCCCCCTCCTCATTCAGAAGACCATAAAAGTACGTCTGCCATCTCTGCTTAATCTGGGACTCTCCCATCAATACTCTACCATCCTCATCTTTGATGCACCTTACTTGGTCCAGATCCTGGGCCTTCCTCTCCCTTGCTTTAGCCAACTGAAACAACTTCCTTTTCTCGCCTTTCTCCCCTAATTCCTCGTATAGATGGCTAAACGCTGCATTCTTAGCCTCCGTGACCGCCAGTTTTGCCTCCTTCCTAGCCATTTTGTACCTCTCGCTATTCGCACTCCTCTCATCCCCGCTTATGCTCCCTGTTAACATCGCGTATGCTACCTTCTTCGCCTCTACTTTACCTTGGACTATGTCATTCCACCCCCAGTCTCCTTGGTGCCTGCCAGAAAAACCCTTCGATACACCTAGCACCTCTCTCGCCGCCTCCCTCACATAGTTCGTCGTCGTCGACCACATAGTGCTTGCGTCTCCACTACTCCTCCAAGATCCCATAGCGGATAACCTCCCCTCCAACTCCTGGGCTTTATTCTTGGTTAAAGCTCCCTATCTGTTCCTCGGTCGGCCATGAGCATACCGCTTCTTCCTCTTCATCATGATGCCGATGTCCATCACTAGGAGCCTATGCTGAGTCGCTAGGGTCTCTCCCGGGATAACCTTGCAATCCTTACACAACCCTCTATCACACCTTCGGAGGAGAAGGTAATCGATCTGAGTCTTCACCGCTAAACTCCGGAAAGTAACCAGATGCTCCTCCCTCTTCGGAAAAGTCGAGTTCGCAATCACCAGCTCGAAAGCCTTAGCGAAGTCTAACAGCGAAGTACCTCCTCCGTTCCTATCCCGAAAGCCAAAGCCACCATACACCTCGCCATAACTACCAGCAGCGGCCCCAATATGGCCATTAAAATCCCCTCCAATAAATAACCTTTCATTAGGTGGAATACTGTGCACAATCTCGTCCAAGCCCTCCCAAAAGCGCCTGTTAACCTCCTCATCTAGGCCCGCTTGCGGTGCGTAGGCGCTAACGACATTGAGGGTACACACACCAATTACCAACTTAATAAACATTAGCCTATCATTCACTCGCCTAATATCAACCACAGACTCTCTAAGATCACTATCCGCCAATATACTCATTCCATTCTTACCCCTCACTACTCCAGAGTACCACAACTTATACCTATCCGCAATCCTCGCCTTCGACCCTACCCACCTAGTCTCCTGGACACACGCTATATTAACCTTTCTCTTTTGGAGAATCTTTTCCAACTCAATAGACTTACCCGTCAGCGTACCTATGTTCTACGAACCGATCCTCAATCTACAAGCTCCCTCTTACCCCTTACCCTCTTTTCCTCTCATCCCAACTCCTGACCCCCTCCCCACCCCCTACTCACCCCGGGTACCCTTCGAGGACATGACCTTACTCTACCATCACACACTACAGCCACTATACCTACAACAAACTCCGGACAACACTAACATGGACCCAAACTAGAAAATAATCGGTTGCAACTACAAGTATTCTAATAATACGCTTAAAGTGATGCTAACTAAATAGCCACAAATTAACTAACAAAGAGAAAGAGACAAGAAAACGGGAGGTACCAACTCCCGATGGAAAGAACCTGGAAATATGACTTGATGCGTCCAATGATGGTCCGTTCTACTCGCCTGTATGCCTCGCGCTTTCCTGTGCAGCTTCCCGCGAATACAATCTGGGTGCTTTGGAACCCGACGTCCAGCTCTCTGTGACGACCAACTGGCCTGCCCTGCTACCTGAGACACACACAACACACCATGGGACCAAGAAAAGGAGGGGACTGTCACCAGAACGATCGCCGGAAATAGTATCGGTCCGATAAACAGTGGTACGGTGAAGAAAGGTTTGAAGAAAGGGAGGGAAACACAGAGGAGAGTGTTCTGGTGGGGTCGGAGAAGCTGAAGGAAGATGAGACTGCGCCGATGGGTCGCCGGACACCGGCCTAGCAACTGCTAGGGATTAAAGAAAGAGGAAGAAAGAGAGGTATGCGAGGAGAGAGAAAGGAGAAAGAAAGGAGAGAGAGGGGGGGACGAGGGGAGAGAGAGGGGAGAGAGAAAGGAGACGGTTACTTACCTGCACGACTATCGGCGGCGCTGGTTTTCCGGTGAGTTTGCCGGAGAAGATGGAGAAGTTACCGTTGTGAATATGGTGACGTTACAGTTCGAGGAGAGAGAGAAGGGGACGACCTTAACTATTACACGACCTATATATCGCTATATATTTACCAATTCAAGAATTCTTGTTCTTCATAAGGTGGAAAGATCATAGACAAACTTGAAGAACACTATTTAATGGGCAAAAACTGAAGCATTACTTGTACAATCAGTTTCAGACATCCAGCTATAATCAGTAAAGAGATTGTTAGCATAATCTAGTTAACGCTTTTCTCTTTTACTGTTACATACTTGAGTATTTCTCTTTCCCCGTTCCAAGAACATTCTGATCCTGCCTTACTAACATTATGTTTTCTGTTTCCTTTCACTTTCTCTAGTGACAACATTTGGTCACAATGTGCTTTTTATATAAAATTTTAAAAAGAGGATAATTGGAAGTAAGATAACTTGCAAGGTGAAAAAGAAGAAGAGAAGTTGACCAATCAGGTCATTTGTTGTTGTTTTAACTGGGTGAGATAGTAATAGTTAGTTGAGGCTTGTTGTTGCCATACCTTTTGAAAATAGTATTCCCAATAGATTAATGAAGCAACTTTTAGACATTCCAGAATAAAGTTTGCCTTGCTCCATTAAATTTTAAAAAAAATTGGCCCTCCCCCGCCCCGCCCCATCTCAATCTTTCCCTTCCCTGCCCATTTAGTGTCAGCGTGGACATGGAAATATTTATAAGTCAAAACAATATGAAAAGCTAAACAACATATTCTTCAGATGTGGTAGGAAATAAATATATCTCTGGATCTCCTTTTTCTCAAGCGACAATCCAGTTTTGAGCTACTGCCGGAACAGCTCCGAAATAAATCTATATACCTGTTTTTATGCATTTCTTAGTTTATATCTTTTCTATTCTGTTAAAGTGAAAGTGGGTTAATAGTTCAGATTTGTCATTGGCTTTGCCTTGATCCATGTTTGCCTTTTGCGCTAACTAATTTGAACGTGAGAACATTTGGTGACACACTTCATGTCGCTGGAAAGTACATGAATAATTATTTATAATTATACATTATCATTGAACTAGAGCTGTTGTTCGGTGCTCGAAATCAAATTCTACGAGCCTCCAAATCCGATCTTCACTATTCAAACCGAAGATTAAGATGTTATGAATACTCGGTCAAAATTTCAGTCTAATCCAAAGGTTAACGAATGAGAAAACGTGATTTAAAGATGACTGGTCGGAATAAAAATCTGCAGCAAATCAAATGCTTTTCTTCTCTCTTCTCTCTTGATGAAAGCTCTCTCAAAACCTCTCTTATGTGCTTAAATCTTTCAAAGATTTGTACCAATGAGCATAGAACAATTTTCCAAGGTTGTTCCATTTACAGATAATTAGTCTTAGGGTACGCGCGTTGCGCGTGTAGTTATATCAATGAAAAAAACTTTTTAAAAATAGTATATATTACACTCAAAAGTTGTTTTTGAATTGTGAATAAAAATTAACAAAAAAGGAAGTGATGTTCCAAATGTCAATACCACACAAGAGGGGGGGGGGATTTGTGTGGTACCTAATTTTTTAATCGAGAAGAACCTGGTTCTTCTAGGTGTTCTGACTACTACTGTTGTGGAATTAAAAGTACAGAAAATAAAGAACACAGAAATTTTTACGTGGAAAACCCCAGGCTCAAAAAGTAAAAAAATCACGACCTACTACTTAGTAGGATTTTTTCAAACATCCATTAAAATCAATAAGTCAAAACAACATTTACAAAACTCTTGTAAACCTAAG
Source organism: Nicotiana glauca (assembly GCA_026770625.1). Lineage (NCBI taxonomy): Eukaryota > Viridiplantae > Streptophyta > Magnoliopsida > Solanales > Solanaceae > Nicotiana > Nicotiana glauca. The sequence continues at coordinate 22,702 of MU665284.1, forward strand.
GATTAACTCTAATCCTAGTATGGCACATAGCCTCAACTGTTGCGACACTTTCAAGTTAACTCTAACTTGAATACTCAAAGTACCTAATACAATTGCTTCTATGAAAACTGGAAAGGTACAATTTTAAACCACCTACTACAATTGAACTAGAATAAGAATAAACACAATGGAACTGGTTCTTCTATCTTGTTCAAGTAGCTTCAGGAGTGCACACTTAAATCTTACATAAATTGCTTGCAAAATTGCCTAGCTCTTTTGCTCTCAATTTAGTTTAACTTCTGCATATGTGTAATACCTGTAAAAGAGAAAAATCACAATTATTTAATGAGTTAGTAATTAGAGTTTGACTGAGACTCAATTGCTGATCCTTCATCGAATTTGATTCCTAGAACAATACAAACTCCAACCCTTCTCCTTGATCCGGATTAAGTTCTCTTCATATGAGGAGAATTCATCTCCTTATCCTTTATGCAACCTTTTCGATCAATTCAGAAGATATTTGTTTGATCCTTGAGACTTATCTTCTTCACGTGCATCTCACATGTATAAGTAGATAACCACTGTGTCTCACATGATGGACCTGGTCCATGACTGAGTTCATTTGTCAATCTTCAAAACTTCATCTAAACTTGGGCCAACAAATTCCCCCTTTTTAATGATGACAAACTCTGTGCTTTTACTGATCAGAAAACCTGTGGAACTCAGCTTAATTATCAACACTTTAACATAGAAATCTTAACTTATCATTAAGGACCAGGTTTAATTAGGTTATAAATATCACTTTATTTCAGAATATAAAGTAAAGCACAATATCTCTTCCCCTTTTTGGCATCATCAAAAAGTTGCATATAATGTGAATCCCAGATTTTAATCATTACTCATGGCCACTGGGGCAACTGCAAGTGAAAATATGGTTCATTTAATCAATAATCATCTTGACGAAAATTAACTATTAAGATCATAATCTTCATAGAATAAGAGAAAAAGCACATTGTCATTGATTAGGAAATGTTTCTACAAATCAGACCACAAAAAGAAAGAAAAAACATCCAACCATGAGCAACAAAAACAAAAAAAAAGTCCTGAATCTGGATCACTAGGGGGGGTTCTAGACTGGTTCAAGACATGAACTGGAAAACCTAAAGCTTGGAGGAACTAGAGGGTTGGGATTGGAGAAGGTTGAGCATAGTCTGAAGCGTTCCTTCACTCTTTTACTTTTCCTTTACTAGCTCAGCTTTAAGGCCATTTCTCTCGTTTTCCAGTTCAGTAATACGAGCTTGGAGCCTAGCAATTTCAGCATCTTTTGTTCCATATTCTTGAACCAAGGCCCTAACCTTGCTATTCACAGGAGTCTCCAGAGATGAACCAGGTTCAACTAGGGCTACACTGAGGAGATAGTCACAAGCCTGTAGAGTTTTGATACCAAAATGCTCCTTGTTGGAAGCCATCTCCCATTTTTTCAGAGGAACATTCAGCCTATCCAGAACAGTCGTCAATATAAACCCATATGGAGTAGCATGGGCCTTGGAGCCATTGATGACCCTATCCAGCAGCTTGACAATAAAAGTAGGCCAGTTAATCTGCATTCCTCTTACAAGGCATTCCATAAGAACCAAGTCCATGTAGTTAGCAGTATGCTTTCTCTCCTATCTGGGCAGCAAGCATTTGTTCACAAACTCAAATAGCACCTTGTGCTCAGGCTTCATCTCACTCTTTTGCACAAACTTTCCCTTAGGCACTTCTTCAGCAGATTTAGTATCATAAAAATTTCTGGTGATTTGGAGATCAGTAGGAAGAGAATCTAGACAAGGCCACCTCTGCCTGGTATATTCATCATAACCCTCACTGGGTATGTCAAGAATCTTGCCCAATTTAGGTGAATCAAACTGCAACTTTACTCCTCTCACCAAGCTGGTGACTATCCCATTTATCACAGCGGCATTGGCCATGAACTCAATCAGCTCATTTATGGCCAACTTCCCATCCATTTGAAGGACCATGTCCTTCTACCCTTGTGCATCTAGGGCATCCACCAATCTTATCATACCTGGATCCTCCAGGTCTTTCAACAACCTGCCTTTCAAAATCTTTCTCCTGCGAAAGATGGCAAATCTATCCTGTTCTTTCTCAGTCTCCTCCTCTTCTTCCTCTCCACTCCATTCTTCTTCTTCTTTTTCAGTAATTTTTACCTGTTTCCCCTTGACTGCAAACCTGGTTCTTTTGGCTAATGAGGGTTCAGCAGATACGGGTTCTGAAAACTTCTTTGAAGAAGTCTTGGATCCTTTTGGTTTGGGAGTGGGAACCTTCACAGTTGTACCTTTTTCTTAATGGATCAGTTCCATCTCTTCCTCCTCCTCTTCTGCAGCCTCAGAGCTTTCCACAACCTTTGCTTTTCCCTTCTCCTTCTTCTTTTTCCTGCTTTCCTCTAAAGCTTTCTGCAACTCTGCCTCACTTTGTTTGACCCTGCTTCTAGTAGCTCTTCCCTTTTGTAATGAAGGGACAGTAGACTTAGGAGATGACACCTTGCTTTTCTTTGTTGGCTTGGAAGTAGTTGGAGCCTTTTGGGAAGAAGCCTTGCGCTTCTTTGGATCATTTATGGCCCCAACCTTCTACAGGATGTCATCTAGGGTTTCTTCAACATATGAACCAGGTTCATCTTGTTGCTCACTCAAATGAACAAGACCCTCAGTAGCCTCCCCAGAGCCACTTCTCCCTGACTTGTTGCCACTCTCCTCTAACCCTCCACAGATTGCAAGAACTTTGTCTTTCTTTTTCTTTCCCCTTCTACTAGACTTAGCCTCCTTTACATCTTTCACAGAACCAACCAACACAAACCTATTATCTACCTTTTCTACCACATCAGAAAATACAAAACAAGTATTTACCTCCCCAGGGGTTTCTTGATTTTTTTTAGTGTCAGAAGACCTATGTTCTTCCCCGTCACTGGCAGAGATAAATGCTTCAAACTTAGAACTTGAGTCTAATTCTTTAGCAGGGCTCTCTTTCTTGTGGCTAGCCCTCAACTTTTCATTTAGAGCTTTTCTCAGAGAACCAGAAGCTACAGTTTTTCTTGCCAACATTTTCTGCCGGCGAAACCTAGGTTTTGGGGTTTCACTAGCGGGTGTAGATGAGGACGTATTAGGAGATACTGGTGGGGGAGTGCCTGGATTATCTTGAAGGTTTGTCATAGTGAAGTATTTTTGGGGAATTTTGGGAATTTTGGAAAGAAAGAGGATGATCAGAATTTGGGAGAGTTAATGGCGGTTATGGACTAAAGAGGAGGATGTGTAGTGTATTAAAGAGGGTTATGATTAAATGCAGTAACGACAGCCTTTTTGCAGTAGTCAATCAGGAGTCTAATCACTTTAGAATTTCGGTCTCCTATTGATTAATAGGCGATGCTAGTTTTTAGGCAAGAATCCTGCTTTACTTAAAGTTCTAGGAGAATGAAACTGGTTCAATGCTCTACGGATATAATTTCTGGGAGTTTGGTAAAAATAGGACTTCTGCTCATGGTTGGAAAATTTATCTTTCTAATTGTGCAAAGTATAAAAACATACCTGAACTTTCTCATGAGCATATACTAATGAACCGGGTTCTTCAAGTAGAACTTCTCTTGAGTATGCCTCAAATGTCAGAATAGAAAAAACTTTCTAAGAGATCAGTGAGTCAATATAACCGCATGTCATAGGAGTATACTGATTAAAGTATGATACTGAGTAAGAATTAGTCTAGATATTTACACAAAGTCAGAACTTCTAACCTAATTTTTTTTAATTGCATTCTGAACTGGACCTTTTAGGTGATCTTAACCATCCCTAGTTCCAACTTGTTCCTCACAAAGTTTTCCCTACTCAGTGCTTTAGTGAAGATGTCAGTTATTTGTTTATCAGTAGCATAGAATTCTATTGAGATCAATCGTTTCTCATAGTTATCTCTTAAGAAGTGGTGTCTAACATCTATGTGCTTGGTCCTTTTATGATAAACAGGGTCATTTGTCATACTTATAGCACTAGTGTTATCACAGAATATTGGTATACATCTCATTTCAATTCCAAAATCTACCAGCTATTGTTTGATCCATATCAATTGAGCACAACAAGAAGCAGCAGCAACATATTCAGCTACAGCAGTAGATAGGGCTACTGAATTTTGCTTTTTGGTAGCCCATGATACAAGACATGAGCCAAGGAAGTGTGCCATACCTAAGGTGCTCTTCCTATCCACTAGGAAACCTGCATAATCAGTATCAGCATATCCTACTAGATTGAAATTACTACCTTTTGGATACCAAAGACACAAATCAGTAGTGCCTTTCAGATATCTCAATATCCTTTTGACAGTAGTCAAGTGAGACTCTTTTGGATTTTCCTGAAAACGAGCACAAAGCCCTACAATGAAAACAATGTCAAGTCTGTTGGCAGTAAGATACAAGAGTGAACCAATCATACCCATATGCAACTTCTGATCAACTGATGAACTAGGTTCATCAACATCTAATTTAGTGGTAGTTGCGATAGGTGTATCTATTTCTTTAGAATCCGCTATTTTAAACTTTTTGATTAGTTCTTTTGTATACTTCTGCTGATGAATCATGGTTCCATTTTAACTTTATTTGATTTGCAACCCTAAGAAGAAGTTAAGCTCACCCATCATGCTCATTTCAAACTCACCCCCATTAGTTTTGCAAAGTCCTTACTCAACCTATCAGTACTGGCCCCAAATATTATGTCATCAACATATATTTGCACAACAAGGAGGTCTTTACATATGCTCAGGACATTCCTTGCTTTCAAATCCTGGAGGTTGTTTCACAAACACTTCCTCCTTGAGATAGCCATTTAAGAAGGCTCTTTTGACATCCATCTGATGGAGAGTGAATTCCATGTGTGCTGTAAAGGCTATTAGGAGTTTGATTGCCTCTAGTCTTGCAAATGGATCAAAGGTCTCATCATAGTCAATGCCTTCCTCTTGGCTGTAACCTTGAACCACCAGCCTTGCCTTGTTTCTTGTAACTGTTCCATCTTCATCAAGTTTCTTCCTGAAGACCCATTTTGTGCCAATGACTGATCTGTCCTTGGGTCTTGGAACTAGATGCCAGACTTGACTTCTTTCAAATTTGTTGAGTTCATCCTACATAGCATTGACCCAATCTGCATCCTGTAAAGCCTCAACAATATTTGTAGGTTCAATAAGTGATAGAAAAGCATCAAATACACACAGATTCTTTAGTTGACTAGTTTTGACTCCAGATGTTGGATCAGTAATGATATTCTCAATGGGATGAAAACTTTGATACTTGTGGGATTTCACAACCAACTGGTTTCTACTAGATGTTTCTCCTTTGTTATGTTGCTGAGGAACAGGTTCTTTTACAGAGTTTGTTTTAATTTCTCCCTGATTAGTTCCCTCTGTCAAGTTGCCCTATGTAGAAGGACCTGTTCCATCACATGTTCCTTCTTTTGATGCCACTTTGACTTGTGCTGTAGATTCAGTCAATTCTTTTACCATTCCAATGGCTTCATCTTCATGTTCCTGTCTCTCAGAAAGAATGTTAGTTTCATCAAATACAACATGCATACTTTCTTCTACACACAAAGTTCGTTTATTGAACACTTTATATGCTTTGCTATGTGAAGAATATCCCAAGAATACTCCCTCATCACTTCTGGGATCAAACTTACCTAAGGAGTCTTTTCCATTATTGTGCACAAAGCACTTGCAACCAAATGCCCTAACATGGGATATGTTTGGTTTTCTCCCTTTAAGTAACTCATAGGGAGTTTTCTCAACAAGAGGACTAGTCATGCATCTATTGATTATGTAGCATGCAGTGTTTACAGCCTCTGCCCAGAAGCTATGAGGTAATTTACTAGAAAGAAGCATGGTCCTTGCCATATCATCAAGGGTCCTATTCTTTCTTTCAACTACTCCATTTGTTGAGGAGTCCTAGGAGCAGAGAAGTTATGATCTATACCATTTTCATCACAGTATTCAGCAAATTTTGCATTTTCAAATTCAGTTCCATTATTAGACCTAATGGATGCAAGTTGATTTCCTAATTGTTTCTGAGTTTTTCTAACAAAGGCAGTAAACATTTCAAATGCTTCATCTTTAGATGTCAAAAATAGTACCTAGGTAAATATAGAATAATCATTAACAAGTACCGTTACATATTTCTTTCCACCTCTGCTCATGGTTCTCATTGGACGACAAAGATCCATATGAACCAGTTCCAACGTCTTGGACGTACTTACCATTTTCTTGGATTTGAAGGATGACCTTACCTGCTTTCCCCTTGCACATACCTCACAAACTTTGTCTTCCTTGAACTTGATATTAGGTAACCCTATCACCAAGTCATTGGAGACTAATTTGTTTAGCTTATTTAGACTGGCATGACCGAGTCTTTTGTGCCACAGGAGGGATCGTTAACTAAGACACTTAAGCAAGTGAGTTCATTTTTTGAAAGAGTTGACAAATCTACAATATAAATATTGTTAACTCTTTTTCCATGTAAAACAATCTTGTCAGTGGTAAGGTTAATCACAAAGCATTTTGTAGAGGTGAAAGCTACAAGGTTACCTCTGTCACACAGTTGTGACACACTTATTAGGATATATTTCAAGGCATCTATCAAGTAGACATTCTTAATGGAATGAGAGTCTGTCTTACCTACCTTTTCAATCCCAATGATCTCACCTTTCTTTCCATTACCAAAGGATACATTTCCTCCTTTTAGGTCCTCAAGTGAAAGGAACTGGTCCTTGTTCCCAGTCATATGTTTTTAGCAGACACTATCCATATACCATATTTGGCTCCTCCCTTTCACTTGGACCTGCAAAAAGAAATCAGGGGTTAGTCTTAGGAACCCAAACTAGTTTGGGTCCCTTTCTTTGGGCAAAAGGATGAATCAGATTCTTTCTTGCCGAACCAGGCAGCTTGTGTTTCTCTTGAACAAAAGCTTTGTTCTTTTGACTGGCCTTTTCTTTTGCATTGCATTCATTTTTGTAATGGTCAGTCTTGCCACAGTGTGTGCAGATTTTATTCTTAGGAAGTGTGAGGTACTTGCTTTTAGGGTCCCATTTTGGAGCTTGAGTCCCATAACCAAGTCCTCTTTTGTTGCTACTATGATGCTCTTGCAACCAAGAAAGTTCATCAAAAGCCTTGTTCCACTTGCAAGTTCTATCTAGTTCATGTTTCACTTTTCCTAGATCTTCTTTTAGGACTTTGATCAATTCATCTTTCTTATAAATCTCATCTTTCAGTTTTCCTAAATTTTCTTCTAAAGTGAGATATGTGTGATCAGCCTTCTTTTTTCCTGTTCCTAGTTTCAGTTTTACATTTTCAGATCTAAGTTCTAGGACACTGTTATCGAGTTCAAGAATCTGGTTCTTCAACTCAGCATTATTGTTATCACTCTCATCAGCCCTAGACTCTAGACTCTTGCATTTTGCTTTTAAAATCACACACTCCCTAGACAGAACTTCCTTCTCGTTGTTAACTATCTCATACTCATCAATGAAGTCTAATAATAGCTCAGCCAGCCTTTCTTTAGACAAAAATTTAATCTTGTCTTTGAGATGCAGAATACTTACCTCTTGCTCATCATCTGATTCTCCGATGGCCATAAGAGCTTGCTCTTCTTCAGCTTCATCTTCTGAGTCTTCATCTGAGGTTTCTCCCCAAGCAGCAACCATAGCCTTGGTTGAACCTTTGTTCCTTTTTGGTTGAACCTGTTCCTTCGTTCAGCCCTTTCTTTCTTCCACTCAATTTCCCATTGAGGGCAATTCTTGATCATGTGATCAGTCTTACCACACTTATAGCAACCCTCATTGGTCTGTTTCTCATGAGCTCTTGATTTGTTGAAGGTTGTGCTTCTTGATGAACCCTTTCCTTTCATCAGGTACTTTTTGAAATCTCTAGTGATCATAGCCATCTTATCATCTTCCAGATCTGAATCTTCAGCAATTCTGAGAGCTAGGTTTTTCTCCTTCTTGGGTGTGTCCATCTCATAGTTTGCCTTCTTAGTTCATAAGCAATAAGATTTCCAATCAGTTCATCTACTTTGAGAGTAGCCATATTCTTGTATTCCTGAATAGCAGTGATTTTTCTTTCCCAAGCAACTAGGAGAACTCTTGTCAAGATTTTCTCAACCTTGTCTTCTTCAAGAATAATCCTTCCGAGAGACTTAAGTTCATGTGTCAGTGTAGTGAACCTAGTATACATCTCTTGGATAGTTTCTCCATCCTTCATAGTAAAATTCTCATATTGAGAATACAGCAGTGTTCCTCTAGATCTTTTCACTTGAGGTGGTCCTTCATGGGCCACTTGCAAAGTGTCCCACATCTCCTTAGCATTAGTACAACTTTGGATCCTATTATACTCATCTGGACCTAGGCCGCATACAAGCCATTTCTTGGCCTTAGCATTTTTCTCCCACTTCCTCAGGTCTTCAGCAGTGCAGTTAGCCCTTATCTTTGGCACATCCACTCCCTCCTCATTATTCTTTGTGGTTGCTAAAGGACCATCAGTGACTATGTGTAAACGCCCCCTTTTTCCCCCTAAGAGCGAGAAATCGGGTTTACAACATTTAGGAAAAACAACTCTATTCCCGTTTGGGAATTAGGTTTTGGATTTGGAGAGTCTCCACCTAATGATTATATTGCATTAGGACACTTTAAGAAGGAATTTGAGGTGAAGAACCAGAGTTCAGGTAAGGGCTATAAATTATCTCGAGGGGATGGTGTTAGTCACCCCTCAAGATCCACTAGTGTGGTTTCCGGCCATGCTATGTTGTGACTTTAATGTAAACAAGTATGCAAATAAATTTACACATAAGGGTTGCTAACAAGCA
>MU665287.1:3119-14750 GCA_026770625.1 Nicotiana glauca
GCACAATTTTAATATACATTCTCAAGTACGGGTGCACATTTATGTGACCCAAATCCTACTCTCAACGAAGTTGAAATGTATCTAAATCCACAGGTGTACTGGTACGGTGTGGTTAAGGAATGCATTTTTACGAAGTTGCAATTCTTTAAAATTGAAAAGCGGAACAATAATGCACATAATTGAAATATATAATTGGAGTCAGATAAAAGCTAATACAACAGTTGAGCGACCGTGCTAGAATCACGGAATTCGAGAGTGCCTAACACCTTCTCCCGGGTTAACAGAATTCCTTATCCGGATTTCTAGTTCGCAGACTGTAACAGAGTCAAACTTTCCTCGGTTCGGGATTAAATCGGTGACTTGGGACACCATTATATTCTCAAGTGACGACTCTGAAAAAATTAAATAAATCCCGTTTCGACTGTCCTTAAATTGGAAAAAACTCTTTCCTTTTATTATATCCCTTCCTGGGGTGTAGTAATAGCGGTACGTTAAAAAGGAGGTGTGACACCCAAGATCAGAGACTGGGAAAGAATTTTAAGGAGGACCCTCAATATTTTGGAGGAAGTCCAGCCGACGCCAACATACGCCAGATAGTCAGAAATTGGTTAAGAAACTAGGGCAGAATTTTGAGAAGGATTCTCAAAATTCCGAAGAAGGTTCAACAAGTCTCGTTACCCACAAACGGCCAAAGGATCATCTACCAGACTAGGGCAGAATTTTGAGGAGGACCCTCAATATTCTAACACGAAAAAGCTGTAATGTCTCTAAAATGTCTTACAGTAACTATTTTATCCAAAATTGATATTTCAATATGTTTCTAAAATAACTCTATTTTTTATCAATAATTTCATATTTTTGAAAACACTATTTCCGTAACTGTCAGGTGTTACCCAGGGAAACTAAAACAAGGCCTCCAGAATGGAGCATAGCTAGGCCAGCAGACAAAGGCACGAACCAACCTCCCCTTATGAAACTTACAATTTTTATTTGAGCGAAGGCACATCTGACGTAGTGATAACATTCACAAACGTATATACACAAAGAAAAATCACCATCGAACGGGCCACTAGACACCAAATGTATCCCCAGCTAAGAAACATTCTACCCTTATTTTCTATTTATTCTTTGCATGGGACTAAGCCTTGTCCCACATCCTGCATAAGGCTAATCCCTGCCTCCATATTTGCATGAGGCTAATCCCTGTCTTCATATCTGTATGAGGCTAATCCCTGCCTCCATATTTCCATTAGGCTAATGCCTGCCTCCATATCTGCATGAGGCTAATCCTTGCCTCCATATCTGCATGAGGTTAATCTCTGCCTCCATATCTGTATGAGGCTAATCCCTGCCTCCATATCTGCATGAGGCTAATCCCTGCCTCTATATCTGCATGAGGCTAATCCCTGCCTCCATATATGCATGAGGCTAATCCTTGCATCCATATCTGCATGATGCTAATCTCTGCCTCCATATATGCATGAGTCTAATCTCTGCCTCCATATTTGCATGAGGCTAATCCCTACCTCCATATTTGCATAAGGCTAAGCACTGCCTTCCATTTGCATAGGACTAAGCATTGTCTCTCCTTGCACAATTTGATCAACGGTCAGGATATTTCCTACAATAATTAAACCCACATACACCCCCAAACCCTAATCATTTTCCCACCATACCCCATCGTCACCTATTTCCCTCCCTCTCAAACACTCTCTACCAAAACCCTAGTCTTCTGTCGCCGTCACCGGCTTAGCCCTCCGTTCAACGATGTTTCTTTGTCATCTCAGCCTATATCGGCCTCTTGCTTGCTATGGTATCTCCATTTCTTGGCTCCTTAAGGAGATTCTTAAGGGACCTAAGCGGTCTATTTACACCTTGGGGTTTTCTTACCTATTTCAGTCCATTTGACTCGACCTTGAGTAAGATCTTTCTCATTTTATCCGTGGATTCCCAAGTCTATGTTCTCATCTCTATTTTACTTTTTAAAAAACCCTAATTTTATCTTTGATCTTCTTAGATCTATACAGATCTGAGACGGATTGAACGCACTTCACATGCTTTCTTGAAAGTTTTCTGTTTTTTCAAGTGATTTTCCATTTTTCCTAAAACTAGGGTTTACTGAAACTCGTTTTCTCAAAGTTTTTTTGATTTTCGAATGTTAATTGGCTTTTCTTAAGTATAATTGATTGATTTTTGCTAACATTGATTGGACCCTAATCGATTTATGCTAAATCCCTAATTTCTTATACTTTTGCTTCGATTCCGAGTCTTTCCGTGTTACTGGTTACATTGTTTGTTTTGTGCTTTGACTTTCATGATTTACCCTTAGCCTAATTCAATGACTTGTGATTTTTACCCTAGTTCATCTCTATTAGGGTTTCTGATTTGATTTCTCGGCTAATTTCTCTATGTTTATGAAATTCTATTTTAGCTTATCTGTCTATTTGTAGAAAACCTATATTTTCTCCTTTAAATCATTACCGTTTGAATTTTCGATCCACTTATCGGCTCTGTTAAAAAGTATGTGCTCATTCTCGATTATTTCCTTTATAACGCCCTTAATTAGTGTAACAAACCGACCGGTCATTTCGAGCCCTAGCGCATCGTTCAATAGCCTGAGGCCATGAGCAGCTTCATTTCAGGTATTGTGACTTGTTCGCATGGTCGGAATTTAAATTCAGAAAGATCGGAGTTAAATTTAAATGAAAATTCTCATTTGAGCAGCTAAAAGTTGAAAGAATGAACTAGAATTAGATATTTGAGTAAATGACATCGGAATCGGGATTTGAAGGTTCCAGTAGGTTTGTATGATAATATCGGACTTGGGCGTATGCCCGGATCGGGTTTTGGATGACCCGGGAGCGTTTTGGCGCCTATTGTGGAAGTTAGCATTTTGGAAGAAATTTCTTAAGTTTGGCTTGGAGTGCATTTCAGCGTTATCAATATCCGTTTGGGATTTCGAGACTAGGAGTAGCTTTGTATGGTGATTCTGGAGTCGGAAGCGCGATCGGAAGTGAATCTCGAGGTCCGTAGGTCATTTTGAAGCCATTTGGCTAAAGATAGAAATTTGATGGTTTTTGAGAAGTTTGACCGAAAGTGGACTTTTTTTATATCGGGGTCAGAATCCGATTTTGGAAGTTGGAGTAGGTTCATAATGTCAAATATGACTTGTGTGCAAAATTTGAGGTCAATCGGATATGATTTGATAGGTTTAAACATCGGAAATAGAAGTTGGAAAGTTCAAAGTTCATAAAGCTTGAATCGGGGTGTAATTCATAGTTTTAGCATTGTTTGTTATGGTTTGAGGCCTCGAGCAAGTTTGTAATGTGTTATGGGACTGGTTGGTATGATTAGTTGGGGTCCCAGGGGGCCTCGGGTGGACTCCGGATGGTTAACGGATCGAATTTGTGTTAAAAATTGTTGTTGGTTGCTGGTATCTAGTTTCCTTCTTCGCGAACGCGAAGCAAGTCTCGCGAACGAGAAGAGGAAAATGGGAGGCTTCAAGTTTTGTCCTTCTCAAACGCGAAGAGGAATTCGCGAATGCGAAGGGGGGGCTGAGCTGCTACGCGAACGCGAGGAGGGGATTGCGAACGTGTAGAAGGAAAAGGTGGGCCTGGGGTCTTTGGCCTACGCAAATGCGAGGCCTTGTATGCGAGCGCGAATATCTAGGTGACTGGCCTTCGTGAAAGCAAATGGGAGACCGCGAACGCGAAGAAGGGCGGACCTGGGCTAGGCAGAATGTTTAAAAATCGGGATTTGGGCTCATTTCACCCATTTTTCTTTTGGCTTGGGCGATGTTTGGAGCTTTTGAAGAGGGGGTTCCATCATTCATCATGAGGTAAGTAATTTATGCTAGTTTAGAGTTAAATACAAGGTTTATATATAGATTTAGACATGGAAATTGTAGAAAATTTGGGGTTTGAGGGGAAAACCTAGAAAACTAGTAATCTTGTATTTTGATCACGATTTTGAGTATGGAATTAAGAGAAAATCATATATTTGAGTTTGTGAGTTCATGGGTAAACTTTATCTTCGAGAAATTTCGGATTCCGGGCATGTGGGCCCGAGGGCATTTTTGTCAACTTTTCATTCGAGCTTGGGAATTGTTATAAATTGGGTTGTAAAGTATTTGAGCATGTTCTTATTAGTTTGTCGTTAATTGGCTAGTTTTGGAGAATTGTGCGTTGGTGCAAGTCTTCGGAAGAATGTAGAATGCCGGTTGTGGATTTTCGGAGCGAGGTGAATCTCCTTTCTAATCTTGTTAGGGGGAATTTACCCAATAGGTGAAGTGATTGATTATGTGCTCCTATTTGTAGGGGCTACGTACGCTCGAGGTGAGGAGAGTCCATGCGTAGCTACTATTATGCTATTGTCCGGGTAGTTAGGAACCATCAGCATGTTATACTTGAATTAATTATGAACCCATCGATGACTTGGATTATTTAAATTACCTTTGATTGGTAAACGAATTTAAAAAGAGATTAAACATCATTTACTGAATCGTTAAGCAGAGAATTGGTTTTATTTGGATAATTATTTCCCGATAAAATTCTAATTGGCTATTTGAGCATGTGTCTTATGTGTACCTGCGTCGCATGGATGATTCGCGAGCAGAGTGATTGTTTATTTTATGTTGACCGCGTCGCATGGATGATTCGCGAGCGGGGTAATAGATCATATTAAATTAATAAATGGATTTCTAAAAAGACTTAAGCTTTGTTTTCTCAAATTATTAAAGAGAATTGGCCTTTCTTGGATGATTGCTCCCTGTTGACTTCTTGACTGATTGTCTGTCTGTGTGTGTTTATTTTGGAACAGGCTGAACACCTCGGCAGATTAATAGATGCATCTATAGGCGCGCCGTCGACCCTGGGCAAGTGCACATTTATTTCTGTTGGATCGGGCCATCACCTCAGTATGATTTGCGCATGCCTATGTTGCTCCTGAACTTAATTAAGTTATTATTGCCCTTTTGTGGCTTAAAAATATTTGGATTATGTTTTACAGAGAAATTCGGAAAATATTCCTATGAAAGAACTACGTGTTTATTCGTTTCCTCTATTTGGATTAGAATCATGTTTATAAAAATAAATCCACTGTTTCATATGTATATTGAGGATAAATAATCATTGGACTATTAGAGAGTGTCAAAGTTGACCATCTCGTCTCTACCCCTTCAGGATTAGGCGGGACACACACTGAGTACACGTTGATTACGTACTCATACTACACTTATGTGCATTTTTGTTGCAGATGTATATATACCTCTAGCAGCCTATTGGGCGTAACAGCATGGATGACGCTGGGACTAGGTGAGCTGCATTGTTCGAGGCGACCCACAGCTAGTGTAGTTCCTTTCAGTATTTTGTATCTTATTCCCTGTCCACAATATTTCGGACATGTGTTGTATTTTATTCTCCTTATCAATAGTTGCTCATGCACTTGTGACACCAGGTTTCTGGGATGGTTTTTGAAGGTATTTAAACTTGAATTCAAGTAGTGAAATTTTATTTATGAAAACAAAAGTAAAAACCTTAGATTTTCAAAAGTATTAAAAGAGAAATTAATTGATAAGTTAGTTGGCTGGCCTGACAGAGGTGCCCGGCGCCACCACGACCCTTAGTGGATTTTGGGTCATGACAACATGGTATTAGAGCACTAGGTTCCCGTCAGTCTCACGAGTCATGAGCAAGTCTAGTAGAGTCTCGCGGATAGGTACGGAGACGTCTGTACTTATCCTCGGGAGGCTACAGGGTTGTTAGGAGTACTTTCCTTCTTGATTTCCTTTTCACGCGGTTCGATTCCTTTGAGGCTTATGCCTTTGATTTATTCCTACTCAATCTTACGTGAGCGCTTGTTATAAATTGAAAATTGAAGGATTGTAATGGCACTAAAATGTGGTGCGGGATGATTTTCCCGGTATAGTTGATTGGACTATTATAGCCGTACTTTGGAGGGATATTCTATTGTTTCAGCTCAGTAACAGAACTTCTAAGAGCCTTGAGGCTAGGCATGGGTTGCCATAATACTTATGAGCGATTATTCCGCAGTGTTGTTGTAATGGTAGGGTGTTGCCCATGTATCGGGGCAGTGAATGAATTGAAGGGGGGTTTACTCAGCGTGTAATCAAGGGATTCAGTATTTTATTCCCGGCAGGGGAAATCAATCGAACTAAGGATGGCCAAATGGGGACTGGTGGAAGTAATGAAATTTGGTAATTGCAAGCGTGGTGGAGTTCTCCTCTATATGGGGGTGATGTTGTCCTAATTGAACGTTTTAAGCTTGTCAGTGTTATGATCTGCTACAATTCGCCTTGGGGTAAGATATTGTGAAATAGTATTGAAGATACAACTATCAGATATCGCATGATGCGGTGGTTTAAGATCGAATCAGAATTTCTAATGTTGACGGCTCGATAAAGATGACCCTTGGAAAGGTTTAAAGTTAGCAGCAATGGTGGATTCAAGTGCCACAAAGATAGATTTCATTTAAGGTAATAATTGAGTAGAAAAGTAAGAGGAAGGACCCGTGGGAAGTATCAGGTGGTGTTTAAAACTTCTAGAAGGCCAAGTATGAGAAGCAAGGTCGAGTGACCGATTAAGGAGATGATTTTCGCCAAAGTGGGAGAGTGGCTAGGGTTGCATATGGGCTTGGTAGTAGGATAAATACGCGCCTTCAAGAGAGTTTGGATCGAATTGGGTATTTTAATGATTGGTGATTGAAGCCTGCGGGTATGATGTGGAGTATGGGCTATTATGAGGCAGAAGATTGATATGGCAGAAAGGAGCTGCTTGAAATAGAGGAGGGTGCAGCATAACCCTGAATTTGGAAGGATGTTGTCGCTCATTTAATTGATGTCCGCGAGGGGCGAATGGACTTGTGCAGCTGGAAGGTGAGCTCGGACTCAGGATGGGCTATTGGTGTCATAGTGAATGTACCCCGTGCAATGGCATGGGAAGATGTCGGGAGGTGATTCCCCTAGGTGGGTTATTCCCCGTGAGCAGATTAGGGGTCGCGTGGTTGGCGAAGCTTCTGCAAAGAATTATATTGGTTTTTCAACAAAGAGATCGGTCGTGCGAATGTGGTTAATGATTCAGAATATGAAAGATGGGGATTTACATGAAGATTCCGAGAAATTTTGATAACTTATGGCGCGAGGTTATGTCAGCAAGAGGTAAAAATGTCGGGCGAACTGAAGAATGGTGAAATTATGGCTTCAAGCTAAGTGGGAGAGTCCCACCACTTATGATTGGGCTGTATGATTAACTACTTGCGTGATTTCTGGTTATTAGCATATTGATGGATTAACTCAACTACGAGAAAAGACCATGAGTGGTCATTCGAGCAAATGAATTGTTGGAGGCATGTGATGGTTGGCCTTATTGGCTCATGTTCGGACTTGGAAAAAGGTTCAGGATTTATGCCTTGTATGGATACAAGTTTCAGAGAAAGCGATTTTCGCCAGGTGCTTCGCCGAGAGAGTATTCGTGTGTTATAAGATCCATGGAGTGAGTTATATTCGGGACCAAGTCAGAGCGGGTGTCTCTTAATAATGGTCCTAGTGAATTCAAAAGTTAAAGTGTGGTGCCCAATGATTTCGAGCCTACGAGTACAGTTAAGAATCAAGCTTTGTAGCAGCTTATGAGAAGGTGCCCAGGATGTTCTATGGTATTTTGACTTGTGGCGTAGCATTTGAGTGATATGGAATAGTTCGTGGGAATGGAGGCAGCCTAGCCTCATGATTCAAGGTCACTCGGGGCGAGTGTAGACGGAGTATGTTATGTGTTGAATGGAGTTAGTCTTATTTTTAAGGCAAGCAAGGAGGAATTGGAAGAAGGTAAATTGATTAGCCATAGTTGAATTGGCATATTGGGGCCAGTGATCAGTTCGGTCCGCGAGATCAAGTTATGTGTATGATTTGTGGAGGTACGTGTGAGGCCTGTCAGCTGCCGTGATTGATGATTTATCAGGGGCATTCTTCTGTTATGTCTTGTTAAGTGGAAGCGGATTCCGGAAGGGCTATGGTGGCTTGGACCACTACTTGCAGATTTGCATATTCTACGGTTATGGGAAATTACCTGTGTATTGCTATGATTCTCCTGAAGTGAGTTAAGTGCAAGGTTCTTATATGATGAAATGTGAAAATATTAATGAATTCGGAGTTATGATGAAAATCGTGTCCTATCGTATATTGGCACGTTGGGTGCGGTGAGAGGTATGGAAATGTGAAGTGAGGATCAAGGTTGCAGTTCGGTGTTGACAAGGATGTCACGGGCTCGGATGAGCAAGGAAGGGGTTGAATGATTAGAGTAAATTGGTATTGTCCTCAGCGTCACCTGAGATCGATGTGTTGTGGAAGAGGTTTTGCATCCTGGTTAAGGATTCTGGATCGCTTTTCAGCGTTAGTGCGTCCGATGGTTTAGATGTGCGGACCCGTTATTTATTTCGGAAGATTGTGGGAGCGTGTCCCACGGGAAGATTGTATAAGTGTGACATGTAGTCACTTGATTGGCTAAAGATTTAAACCAAGTATGAGGATTGTGGTAATATCATTAATTTGAGAATTTATGCCTGGAGGGCACTTTGTATATTGGGTTATGAACTGAGGAGGTTGCTCCGGTTATGATGGTTATTCTTACGTGATATGAGGCAAAAGGGAGTTACTACGGACCTTTGAAAGGTCATTGGCCAAGTTGGTGCAATCAGAAATCGGCTTGAGATCGGTGGATTGATTTATTTGTGAACAGGGCTTTATATCAGGCTAGTTGTGTTCATTTCAGCGAGTGTTCCCTATGGAGGAACAGTCGAGGTGTTATTTTGTCATCAGTTATTCTAGGTAATGATGTATTGCACCGTATGAGTTGTGAGACAGCTTAGTAAATTCTTATGTGTTGAGGTTCCGCGTGGCGATGATGTTATATGAGCAGGATGGCTCTTGAGATTTAGATCTTGTATCGCACCTCAATTGTGCTTGAGTTTTGTAGCCTATAGCGCTATGTGTTTTCTCAGGGATAGTATTATGCACTTGGCGTGCTCACGATCGAAATTCGATATTTTTATTGTAATGAGCATATTCAGCTTGAAGTGCAATCTCCTTATGTGAGATCTATATGTGGATCGGGTGGCACGCCGCCATGGGTATGTTATTTAGATCGGGTTGCGCACCGCAATGGTGTGATGTCGAGTCTGGTCCTCTATGTATTTTTTTTGTTTCGCTTCCTATCTTCTAAGAAAAGTCCGTACTAGTGCGGGGGTTAGGTAATTCCTTCTAGAGTTTGATTTCCCATTTGTGTTGTGTTCGGGTTGGTGGCCTACTGGCACATTGTGGCGTCATATGAGATTTGTGAATCGCATTCGGAGTGGCTTATTGCCTGAGCAATTCGTATTGGGTAAGATGAGATTGTGGGATTTAGGATCAGTGCAATCTGATTATATGAAGTATATTAAGGAGCGAAGATCATTATTTGGTTCAGAATGTGGTAATGTTTCTTGTCAGAAGTATGGACTCGATGATTGGTTGACTCGGCAATTGATTACGAATTTCGGCATTTCATCCGTCGTGGCGGTATTGTGATAGTTAGAGTAAGACCTACGTAGGTCATGAGGTGCAATGGGAGCATCGGATTCGTAGAATTTCGATTAATTCAAACAGAAATTCTATTGTGGTCCTATGAGTAAAGTGATGCAAAGTGTGAATTCAGCAGATTTATGCAGTCATGTTTGAGTACAGCGTATAGTGATTGATACAGTGATCGTATGTTGGAAGCAGGCCTGGCATAGAATTCTGGATGTTGGAATTGGGCTCTAAGGCTTAATTGATCGAATAAAAGGGAATATCTTCAGAACTTATCGAGCTAATGTGCTCAACTAAGTTGTGGTAGCACGGGAAGGTACATGAGGTGCTAAACAGTGATTTCAGACTACTCCAGTGTAGTTCTCAGCACGTTCGAGGACGAACGTATATTTAAGTGGGAGAGAATGTAATGACCTGACCGGTTGTTTCGAGCCCTAGCGCGTCGTTTAGCAGCCTGAGGCCATGAGCAGCTTCATTTCAGGTATTGTGACTTGTTCGCATGGTCGGAATTTAAATTCAAGAAGATCGGAGTTAAATTTAAATAAAAATTCTCATTTGAGCAGCTTAAAGTTGAAAGAATGAACTAGGATTGGATCTTTGACTAAACGACCTCGGAATCAGGATTTGAAGGTTCCAGTAGGTTCGTATGATGATATCGGACTTGGGCATATGCCCGGATCGGGTTTTGGATGACCTGGGAGTGTTTTGGCGCCTATTGTGGAAGTTAGCATTTTGGAAGAAATTTCTTAAGTTTGGCTTGGAGTGCATTTTATCGTTATCTATGTCCGTTTGGGATTCCGAGACTGGGAGTAGCTCCTTATCGTGATTCTGGAGTCGGGAGCATGATCGGAAGTGAATTTGGAGGTCCGTAGGTCATTTTGAAGCCATTTGGCTAAAGATAGAAATTTGAAGGTTTTTGAGAAGTTTGACCGGAAATGGACTTTTTTGATATCGGGGTCGGAATCTGATTCCGGAAGTTGGAGTTGGTTCGTAATGTCAAATATAACTTGTGTGCAAAATTTTAGGTCAATCGGATATGAGTTGATAGGTTTATACATCGGAAATAGAAGTTGGAAAGTTAAAAGTTCATAAAGCTTGAATTGGGGTGTAATTCATGGTTTTAGCATTGTTTGTTATGGTTTGAGGCCTCGAGCAAGAATGTGTTATGGGACTGGTTGGTATGATTGGTTGGGGTTCCGGGGGCCTCGGGTGGACTCCGGATGGTTAACGGATCAAATTTGGGTTAAAAATTGTTGCTGGTTGCTGGTTGCTGGTATCTGGTTTCCTTCTTCGCGAACGCAAAGCAAGTCTCATGAACGCGAAGAGGAAAATGGGAGGCTTAAGGTTTTGGCCTTCGCGAACGCAAAGAGGAAGTCGCGAACGCGGAGGGACGGGCTGAGCTGCTACGCGAATGCGAGGAGGGGATCGCGAACGCGTAGAAAGAAAAGGTGGGCCTGGGGTCTTTGGCCTACGCGAACACAAGGACTTGTACGCGAACGCGAAGGTCTAGGTGAATGGCCTTCGCGAACGCGAGCGGGAGATCGCGAACGCGAAGAAGGGCGGACCTGGGCTGGGCAGAATATTTAAAAATCGGGATTTGGGTTCATTTCACCCATTTTTCTCTTGGCTTGGGCGATATTTGGAGATTTTGAAGAGGGGGTTCCATCATTCATCATGAGGTAAGTAATTTATGCTAGTTTTGAGTTAAATACAAGGTTTATATATGGATTTAGACATGAAAATTATAGAAAACTTGGGGTTTGAGGGGAAAACCTAGAAAACTACTAATCTTGGATTTTGATCACGATTTTGAGTATGGAATTAAGAGAAAATCATATATTTGAGCTTGTGAGTTCATGGGTAAACTTTATCTTCGATAAATTTCGAATTTCGAGCACGTGGGCCCGAGGGCATTTTTGTCAACTTTTCGTTCGGGGTTAGGAATTGTTATAAATTGGGTTGTAAAGTATTTGAGCATGTTCTCATTAGTTTGTCGTTAATTGGCTAGTTTTGGAGCATTGTGCGTTGTTGCAAGTCTTCAGAAGAATGTAGAATGC
>MU665287.1:42290-141716 GCA_026770625.1 Nicotiana glauca
ATAAAAGAGTCTATGTAATTTGATTTTAAATTGAAAATATAGGATTTGCATTTCAAATTTGATCTGAAGATCGCTAAATCAATTAGAATATTATGTTCCTGATTTGTAGCGCGCCTAATTAGGAAGGAATCAGCTCCTAATAATTAGTATTTAATGAATGGTATAATAATTGTAGAAAAAACTATGAACATGGCGGAAAATATGAAACTATGTACATTATTTATAATAAGGTTTCGTATATGATATGGGAAGGAAAAAGTCTAAATATATCTAAGTACGCTTCAACCCTTATGGCGTTTTGCCTGGGTGTGACAATGGGCACTAAAGAATAAAATAACATTGGATAAATAAATAAACAATCTTAGTTACCTTGATGTGAAACTTACAATAACAATCTTACACCTGTCCTAAGGTAGAGAGGTTATTTTCAATAGAAACTTGGCAATTTTTCCTTTCAAAAATTCCATATCTTGTTCTTGAGTGACTCGAACTCACAACCTCTTAATTGGAAGTAGAGGGTACTTACCATCAGAGCTACCCACCTTGTCTGTTGTGAAACTTGAGATGACCTAATGTTAAAAATAAAATCGTAAACCTAAAAATGTATAGAAAACAGATGATCAGCTGATGTTTCCTTTTAAGCTTTCTAACACTAGATAAATTTGGTACAGAATTTTTTTTTTTTTTATGGTACTGAATGAATTCGAAACATTAGCTATTACAATATGATGATTTCATGATTCTCTCTGCTGAATATTAAACAACAATTTTGTGCTAGCTAGCTGCACAAATCAACTAGCTGGAACCTCCTAATATATTAAGAGGGTATGTTATTATGCACTTTTAGCTAACCAACAAAAATTATAATGGAGTGATAAGTATTTATTTTTTTCTTTAATTAGAGGTCTCGGGTTTGAGCATTTGATATGGAGTCGCCTTTATAAGAAGCGTTTTACCCTCAATATAAGACTTTTCAAGCGACTCCAAATTTAATGGGGCCAAAATAATACAGGTACCGGACATTGGTTAGAAAATAAAAAGATGCATTTTTAGTTCGTAAATATACTTCATACGTAGTGTTTTTTCATGGCTTCTAAGTTCTAGATTTTTCAAGTTGGTTCGATCTATCCAAGGATCTCTTTTGCACTTGTATTTAAGCTGAAATAGCTTAATTAAACTCCAAAATTAAAGCATACTATGATTATTATTCCATACCCAAGTAATTGCTCATGCAATATGTTAAGTTGCTAACATTAATTTTTTTTTTATACCATCATGGATTAGTCAGACAATAATATATTATTGTACCAAGTTGCTGCACATTATGTAGCATGGAAGCAAATAAATATTTTCTTTATTATTAACTAGAGATTTTAGGTTCAAGACCAGGGTTTGAAATCGCTTTTACTAGGGAGTGTTTTTTCTTCAAATATGAGATTTTCCGACACGGTTTGAATTTATAGCCTGGATGAAAAGGTCGAAAAAAAAATTGAAGCTAAGGTTATTGTCATCTCACTTTGAGAAGGCCTTCTTGGGTATTGCCACAAAGAACATCTTCGACATTATTGTCTATTTTCTTTGTCAATACTTTGATAATCCAATTTGGTTCTTACGCCAGTTTAACTTATGTATGAGGAAATTAAACTTCGGATATTCTCTAAATATAATATTTTTCCTGCTAGTTTGTTTTATAAATGCATGTTTTAATTTCCAGCTGATTTTGGAAAGAAGTATAAATAAAACAAAATTGTGCAAACCAAAGATGGAAAGCAACAACAGCACTGCAGGTTGATATTGGCATCTAGAGTGGATTTGTAATCTTTCGTATTTTTTAAATGACATTTGATGCTTTACTTGAGCCTTGACGTAACTGATTAAGTTGCTACTATTTGACAGGAGGTCATGTGTTTGTGTCGTGAAAACAACCTCTTGCAGAAATGCAGGATAAGACTGCGTACAATAAACCCTTGTGATCCGACTCTTCCTCGAACCCCACGCATAGCAAAATCTTAGTGGACCGGACTGCCCTTGATCCCTTTGCTTCTGCAACTTATGTTCTAAACGCCAATCTTTGTCTTTTGCCCAGCAAATAAGCTTTGATTACACATAAATGTTGATGCGAATCAAAAAGGTTCTCCCCCTTAAAACCATTACTTGTGTGTCTGCTTACGTATCACACTTTTTATTTAATTATTCCCTTTTTTCGTTTTCTTCTTTTTAATACTTCCTTTTGTTTTAATTTATGAGCCAAAGTTAAAATAAACATAAATTTTAAAAGAGGAAACACTTTTGAAACATGTAATTATAAATACATCATAATATTTGTGTTGAAAGGGCAGCCCAGTGCAATTAGCTTCCGTTATGCGTGTGGTACGTGGAAGGGTCGAACCATAAGGGTCTATTATACGTAGCCTTATTCTGCATTTCTTGCCCCGGATCGAACAATAAGGGTCTATTATACGTAGTCTTATTCTGCATTTCTGCAAGAGGTTGTTTCCATGACTTGAACTCGTAACCTCCTGATCACATGGAAGCAGTTTTACCAGTTACGCCAAGGCTCTCCTTCAATATTTGTGTGGCTATACAAATATGTTTGAAACTTCTTAACTTAAACATTGCATAACATTAGTACGACCGTAAAGTTTCTCATTAAAATTAAAATAAAAAATTATAGCTAAATTGTTTTCAAATTAAAAAATTATCATTCTTTTTGTAAGAGATTAAAAAGGAAACATTATTGCTTCGCACAATATACTGGAGTTTTCATGTTTTAGAGAGGGATACTTCTGCCTTAAAAAGAAGCTATTTTGTTTTACATTCCAAACGACGGCTAATCTTTGAATAATGGTAAAGGAAAGTGGATAGCCCATCCAATTTTTATGACACAATGCTCAGCCCAAATATAACAGGCTGAGGGGAAACATGAAAACGGCCTGATCCAACCAAACGGCCCAAAGTAACTACGTGGCCTCTGCATCTGGATAACAGAATGAAAAACCCAAAATCTAATGGGCCGAGCGGAGGCCGAGAAAATATTAAGGGGAATTATCAATTATATTCATTTATAAGTAGCTCGTTATAAAAATTGACATATTGATAAAATATTATTAATATTAGCTAAATTAGTCAATTAGTTATTTGTAGCAAAAAAATAATATTGAGCTATGACCGACACTGCTGATCTTTTAATGGTTGTCACATCATTTTCTGTAATCCATTTTTCTCCTATTATTTTCGCATAAAAATTTACCCACAATCGTTATGCTCTATCCCATCACCATATTCTTCCAAATTTCCTCTGCTTCTTCCTCTGCATTTCTCTGTTACCTCCTAAAAAATTTTGTTGCATCTAATCTTTGAATTTTTCATCCCTTAACATTTATCAGTCTCTTTATTTTTTCTAGTTGTTTACTAGCTAGTACACAGTTAATGATCTTTCATTAATAGCTTCCTTTAGTAGCCGTTCGCGCGTCTCCACGTCTACTGATTTTGATAATTCAACTAAAAAATAACTATCAAATTCTGGTACGCCAATTGCTTTGTTTTGACTGGGTGCTATTAGAATAGATTGGACACAACTTAAGGAGCTTGAATCTTAGTTTTGGGATGATTTGGTGATGTTTTGAGGTGGTTTGAATTGAAAATTCGAAGTAAAAGCTGAACATGAAAAAAAATAATATGTGTATCACAATATGTATCATTTGTGTATCACATATGTATCATATTTGTATCAATTATGTATCACATGTATATTCATGTATACATGTGTGTGAGATACATATGTCATACATGTGTCGCAAAAGACTTTTTTGAACTCGATTTAATTATGAATTTTGATACAAAACCAGTCCAAATCACCTCCAATCTTCCTAAAAAATTTTATATTGACTTATCTATATATTTTCAATGAATTTCAACTATACCCATTGAAAAAAAAAAAATTGTTTAGATTTTTGGAATATTGTATAGATTTTTGTAATTCATCATCTTATTTGCTACCCCGTCCATGAAATTTCCTTTCCGTCTTGTATCTAATGTTGCTAATCACGCTTTAAAATATGGAAGGTGATTTTTGCATGTGATTCTTTGAGAGAAAGAACCATATTATTTGGTTTTTCAATTTTTGTTGGCTAATTTTGGTAAGTCTATGACTAATGGCTAGAGGTTGGTAAGTTGAGATTTATTTGAAACATTTATGTAAGTTTCCCAAAAATTAACCCAAATAGCCCATAACCAACCGCATAAATTAAAAATAACAGGTGGACGTATAATTTATATATTATATATGTATAATCTTTGTATATGACCAGAAAAAGTAAAAAATAAAATGACCGACTATTTGTGTAAAAAGCTGACCCAGTCCAACTGCCCACCCCGCCGTTTTTAATTTGTTTTAACATTATACGTAGAATTTTTAAGAGAAATTTTCACAAACTGCTATTTTTAGTGGTTATTAGTTAGTTGTAGCTACCATTTACCATATTACTTCCTATAGTTATGCTTTTAGGCTTCTTAGAGTGTATTCGATGTATTTAAGCTACTGTATTCATGAATACAGTAGCAAAACTCGGGCGTGAAATAAGGGATTACAACTAGATAATTATTGTAATCGACTGTATTCACGATACGTATTAATAAATACAGTAATGTAAATAGTGCAACTCATGGTCCATTTAGCTGTTTTTAAACGGAATGTGAATCAATTAACATAATAGACTCCTAATATAACTCAACTAACTCAATTACATCACCCATAATTTGTATTTGACGCAAAATATGCTGAATTTTCAACCAATAAAATTCGAGATTCATCGATAGTGCAAAAAATATATGAATACATATTGTAGATACATTTGAATATATATATATATATATATATATATATCTGAATGCATAAATTATATTAATTAAAAAATATATGAATACATTCATGGAATACAGCGAGATACATTGAAATACAATAATAAAAAAAAGACAAAGAATACAATGAAATACATGAAAATATAACGAGATACATTGAAATACAGTTAAAAAAAGGTAACAGAATCTTAAAATTGCTCAGCCCCAAACTCTGTTGTCTTTGTTCAAGAACAACCCTAATATCGTCTCGTCGAGAGGGCCGTGATTCTGACTCTAGCGAGAGCAGTAAACGAGAAAAATGAAGAATTACCAAGCAGCACCAAGCACTGAAACGCCAATGGCAATGACAGTTCCGATGGCTGAGAAAGTGTAAGGAAAGATATGTACCCAAGCTCGCGACCATGAGCTAGATGGACCCGCCATTGTTGAAGGGATTGGTTTCCACCCAAAACGATCCTGATTTAGCTATTATACATTTTGCACAAACAACCATATACCTCATTCTATTACATCTTATAGGTATCCGTAATTGAGGAAACGGTGATTTTGGCTTGGTGTGAGAAGAAGAGGAGATTCACCGCTGATGGTGATGGTGGCGGAGAAGCTTTCCAGGAGGAAGAATGATCGACGGAGGAGCTGATGAGAGATAATCCATGAGTTTGTATTCATGGAGAAAATCGGCGTTGAGAGAGGGAGAGAGAAAGAGCGGAGAAAATTCTGAAAGAATGAGAGAGAAAAATAATGCAAAGCGTATTTTATGGTTTAAGGGTAGGATGTGACCATAAATAGATATTTGGCTATAAATATTAAAAGGTAGCTATGAAATATAATTTTTTAAAATGATATTTATTTAAAATAAATAAAGTATCAACCTTAGCTAAAAGAGGTAAAAATTCCAATTTTTAATCTTAATTCGTTTAATTTGCATATATTAAAACGTTTTTGTAAGATTGGCACGAAATATAGAATAGTAATTATTGTAGACATCAGTCACATCACTGTATTATATACTCTATAGATATTTAAATATTCGTTGAAGCTTTAAAATTTTTTTTACATTAAACATGTAATAAAAGACAAAACTCCACAATTTGCATATATCACACACACTCATATAAAATGGAAATTTTCAAGTGAAGCCACTCCAAAGTCATTGTGAGTCATGGATCAAAGCACTCGTAGGATTTTGAGCTCAAATAAATCTTCTCATAGATAATTTCCCAATTTCCTTAGTAATCAGTATTCAAATTTCAGCATAGATAAAAAAAAATATTAGGTAATATTTTTTAATTTGCTTATGTCTTAATAGATAAAGTTATCTTGCTCATAGGAGAGATAGGACGACACAGTCGACTTTAACACAGCATTACAATATAAATAAAAAAGTATTTTCACTGCCAAAGGATGTGATGCAGCGGATGGTTCTGCTATTTCTTTAATGAGAAGTTTCGGGTTCAAACCTTTGATATGGAAATTTTTTTGGTAGGAAGCGTTTTTTTTCTTTCGAATGAGGCTCTATGCAGTGTAAATTCAAATATAGTCGGACTCCAATACGGATACCGAAATGAGAAATCAAAAGAAAAGTATTTCCAGTTTCTCTCGCTAGGAGAGGACATTCTTGCCTTCGTCGGTACTAAAAGTGGGGAAAAAAGTGCAGAGAAAATAGTAAAAAGAAAGAGATAAAAATAATATTAGGAAGAAAAGAATTACATTCCTTTTCTTATTTTTTTTGAAGTATAAAGTAAACTATATTCGTAGTAAAAGGTGAGTAAAAAATAAACAATGGCGTCTCTGCGTTTTCCGTTCTTGTTTTCTCAGCCCCAGAAGCCATCGTGTTCCACCACCGCAAATGCTTCATCTTGCTCCTTCTCCACCGCCGTGGTCGCCGGCGGTTCAGTCGTGGCTGCTGCCGGAGCGATCATTGCCATAACTCAAACTCCCAAAAATCCGTTTCTCGAAAATGCTATGAATTTTCTACTCTCCAACTTCTCACCTAGTAAAAACCATTCCTCGTCTTTGTGGGGTTCTGTTTCTTTAGCTGAGAATTCAGCTCCAGTCACAGAATCGAGGACTGGAATGTCATTTCCGTCAATTCTGAAAGAGTCCCAGCGACTCATTGGAATTGGGGTGCGCAAAAAGGCGATTTTTGGGTTGAAAAATATTGATGACTATGCTTTTGGTACCACATTATCACTCCAATTTACTCTTTTTTTTTTTTCTTTTTCTCTTTATCAATTTTTGAAGTAGATTCCTGTAGTTTAGTTGGAATTTTCGATTTTGTGATCATTGTGTGGAGCTCAAATGCTTAATTATACTCCTTCCACCCCAATTTATGCGACTTAATTTGATTCGCTATGGAGCTTACATGTGTGTAAGAAATATCCGATCACTTAAAGTGTACGAATGAGTTAATTAACAATTCACAAATAATTTCTAAATTTTCTTAAGATCCTCCTGGAATTTCTTATATATAGAGCCCAATTGATTCGACAATAACAATTGGATTATTGGAGCGCGCAGACCTCTTTCTTATATATTTTTTGAGAAGGAGAATTGATATATGACCTCTTGGAAGCTGATATTGGTATGCGAATGATGCATAATTATTTTCGTATCAAGGAAGTGGTTGCCGAGATGGGAAATACTAAAAAATTTGAAACTCTTGAGCTAATCATGTCATAATATTTTTGTGACGTTAATACTTTTAAAATTTGTGATTTTAAACTTGACATAACATTTAAACATATTTGTGTTGCTGACTATAGTATTGTTGAAACTTGTGTATTTAACATGACATAACATTTGCATCAGTAGAAAACTTCTCATAAAATCAAAAGTTTAAAGTTATATTGTTCTGACAGTGAAAACAAAAAAAAGAGTGCAGAGGAAATAGTAAAAAGAAATAGATAAAAATAAAATTAGGAAGAAAAGAATTACATTCCTTTTGTTATATTTTTGAAGTACAAAGTAAACTATACTTGTAGTAAAAGGAAATAAACAATGGCTTCTCTGCGTTTTCCGTTCTTGTTTTCTCAGCCCCAGAAGCCACCGTGTTCCACCCCCCCAAATGCTTCATCTCGCTCCTTCTCCACCGTCGCTGCCCTCGCCGGCGGCGGTTCAGTCGTCGCTGCTGGAGCGATCATTGCCATAACTCAAAGCCCCAAAAATCCGTTTTTTGAAAATGCTATGAATTTTCTAATCTCCAACTTCTCGCCTAACAAAAATCATTCTTCACCTTTGTGGGGTTCTGTTTCTTTAGCTGATAACTCAGCTCCAGTCACTGAATCGAGGACTGGAATGTCATTTCCTTCAATTCTGAAAGAGTCCCAGCGACTCCTTGGAATTGGGCTGCGCAAAAAGGCAATTTTTGGGTTGAAAAATATTGATGTCTATGCTTTTGGTACCACATTGTCACTGAAATTTACTTTTTGTTTTTGCTCTATATCAATTTTTGAAGTAGATGCTTGTAGTTTAGTTGGAATTGTTGATTTTTGTGATAATTGTGCGGAGCACAAATGCTTAATTATACTCCTTCAGCTCCAACTTATGTGACTTAATTTGATTCGGCACATAACTTCAGAAAAAAATTAGAATTTTGAAACTCGTGGTTTAACCATGTCCTAATATTTGTGTGACTATTATACTTTTGAAACATGCGATCTTAAACGTGACATAACATTTAAACATGTCATGACATTTGTGTCGCTGACTATAATACTGTTGAAGCTTGTGTATTTAACATGTCATAACATTCTCGTCACTATAAAAGATTCTTATAAAGGGTAAAATGAAAAGTTTAAAGTTATATTATTTACAAATGTATTAATGTGTGTTCTTTTGGTAACAACCTAATAAGGAAATAGTAAAACATGAATTAGAACACAGGGAGTATCAAATGAATGCCAATTCTTATCTGTTTTAGCTGACTCACTTTCTATTTCAGTCGAAGTTCAAGAGCTCTATTATTTACTTTATTACCATATGGTTGGATTTATTGTCTTCTGATCATGTAAATAACTTTGCGGTTTATGTTAGCTGTGTACCCTCTTTTCGAGGTGATCGACTCATGCTTACTGTAGATAGTTACCTGGAATAGGTTTGAAGTAACCTGAAACAGTTTCTTATACTGTTAGCGCATAAAATTTAAATCCGTGGTATTATCCTATTTGAGAATCTCATTGTCGTTTCTATTTGGATCTTCCTTTTAATGATAAGCGGAGATATGCATTAGGCTTGCTCTTTTTCCCATTTGCAACTTTAAATGTCTTTATCTCGATGAAAAGTGACGTTTACTTTGAATTATGGCCTTTATCTGGTGTGATATCGATATGACACCCAATAGGTGTTTATGCTGATGATGGTGATGTGAAGAAGTGTCTGGCTCAGAAGCATGTCGGTCCCTCTGATTCTGAACTGAAGCAAAAGGAAGAGTTGAGGGATCATCTAATGGAAAATGATGTACGCATGACTGTTAGGCTTCAGATAGTGTATGGGAGACTAAGCATTGGTTCTGTGCGCAGTGCTTTTGAAGAATCTGTTGGCAGCAGATTACTCAAGTTTGGGGGATATGATAACAAAGAATTGCTCCATAGGTAATTCCTTAGCCTCATATCATCGGTGTCTTATTCAACCTTTTTCAAATAAATACCAGATCACTAAAGGGCAAAAGACTGCTAAAGCTGGAAGAAGCACTTCATTAGCTCGCACCCTAAATTATTCAATTCTTATATATATATTCTGAAACCTTACTCAAGTTACCTTTTAAATTTAGGGAAAAGGGTCTGATTTATCCCTCTACTTTAGAAAATAGTACTATATCGTCCCCCGTTATTCTATCAGCACATTTAAGTACCTACCGTTAGAAAAGTAGCCACATTTACCCCTATTTTTAACAGAATTCCACACCAGCAATTAAAATTCCACCTGAAATGCCACGGTGGAAATTAATAGTTTTATCAATCAATTCTCAAATTGCTCTGACCCTAATAGGGAATCTGCGGTTGTCGTAAATGGTTACAACCGCAGACCACTGTATCTTCGACATCTTCCTTGTTGTGCGCTTCTGGAGAACTCCAAACTAGCTCATCTTATACCTATCTTCTCCACTCATCTTCCTATACCTATCTCACTTTATGTAAAGAGAGGAGTTAGTTAAAAGAAGGGTACGAAAATCAACGATGACAAAAAGGATTTCATTTACTGACAACCTAATCGTCGTTTTGCTCTCAAAAGAACTAAGAAAATGATCCTCTTTCTAATTTAATTCGGGTTACGGGTTATTAAAGGGTTTGAGTCGGTTACTTCCACGGTGGCATTCCAGGTGGAATTTTAATTGCTGGTGTGGAATTCTGTTAAAAATAGGGGTAAATGTGGCTACTTTTCTAACGGTAGGGACTTAAATGTGCTGATAGTATAACGGGGGACGATATAGTACTATTTTCTAAAGTAGAGGGATAAATCAGACCCTTTTCCCTTAAATTTAATGCTTTGCAATATCACAATCTTGGACATTATTACTGGACTTTTTTGCCTAAATGTGATCAGTTATCCCTCAGCTTTACAAACAGCACGTCTTTTCCTTGAATAGAGTTCATTTAGCTGCTAACCAGTGTATTTGGAACATTATCATTTCCAAATCCTTAACTATTCTTGCCTCCTTCTAGTTCTTTTATAGCCTAAAATGTCTTTTTGTAACTGCAGGTTCACTTCCCAGTTTAAAGATGACATTAAAATACCTCGGGGATCTATCATAGAACTCTCCAGAGACCATGGCTACATACTTCACACAACAAGTAAGATGATTTATTTCTGTTGCCAGCATTTTGGCTGTGCGTGTAATTTGTGTCTGTGTCTGTTGAAAAAACAAATGTTATAACTATTGGTTGGCCAAAATCATTGAAGAGCTATTAAGCAGATACATCATGAAGTTATTTTCTTATAGCCAGTTCCCTTTTAAGGTTTGATTTCAAAGCAGTATAAAAGAGGCTACAATAAAGGGGAAATTAGTTCATCAAGTGAGAGCTAAACAAGAGCAGTACAAAAAATATATTCTGATTACACCATCAGTTGGCATATTTCATTCCCTTACATATCCTAAGAAGGAAGGGGAGCCTTGGCGTAATTGGTAAAGTTGTTGCCATGTGACCGGGAGGTCACGGTTTCTAGCCATGGAAAACAACTTTCTTGTAGAAATGCAGGGTAAGCTTGCGTACAATAGACCCTTGTGGTCCAGCCCTTCTCCGGACCCCGCGCATAGCGGGAGCTTAGTGCACCGGGCTGCCCTTAGAGCAGGAAGTGGCTAAACATTTTGGTTCTCTATAGGATTGGTATAAGATATCAACCAACCATCCCTTTTGTTACGGATATATTTTTTCTGGCCTTCACCAGTTTCACTATCTATAAAACTAAAAAGGAATTGCTGTATGTTAGCTGTTGAAAATATTTTTCCTTATTTGGATGTTTTCTTCTCATTTCTCTAAATATTATCTCTGAACTTTTTGCTTTGTAGTTGTTTGTTCAAAGTTCATTCTTGCATCAATCATTTAGATGAAGATTAAGTTCTGTTTTGTTTTCTTTTATAGTTGACGGAAAGGAAGTGGGAAGCATACAAAGCAAACTCTTATGCAGATCAATTCTGGACCTATATATTGGTGATGAGTCATTTGATCAGAAAGCCAAAGAAGATGTTGAGTCGAACTTGGCTTCTCTACTTCACAAGTAGCCACTTCATTGGCATAAAAGATACTTTATCAACATTAGGAATCGACTTCTGGTGATATTGTATTGACTGGTTGATTATCTTTGAATAGTTGAATCAGAGATCTCTTCAAATAGAACATGGATCTATATTTTATATTTGATTTCTTTACTCCTGTAATATCTTGCTCTTGCATTCTATAATCTATAGTTTAATAAAAACGAGTATCTTGACCTTCGTTACCAAATTGTTTTTCTTTGCTATATAGAAATGAATCTGGGAGTGACAGGGAGAACAACCTGGATTACCATTTTCCAGTTATATAAGTGAAGCATGGGTAAACGCTATAAGGTTCTTTTCCCTGGAGTTAGCGTGATGCAGGTGCAGTTTGGCAAAGAGAACTTCTTGGGACAGTCAGGGAGTATATTTCCCCCTAAATTTAAGTTATATCCACTAACAGTGTCAAATATTACCAAGGGCCTATCGGAAACAACCTATCTATCCTACCAGGGTAGGGGTAAGGTATGCGTACACACTACCCTCCCCAGGCCTCACTTGTGGATTATACTTGGGTTGTTGTTGTAGAGTCAAATATTAAGTTCAATTTTGACACGCTCATGCATGTATATACAACATGTTCCACTCATACGATTTGCTCAACTCATGCACAACTTGTGAGTACTACTGGACTCCTAAATGTATTATCAGCTCTTTCTTCACAAAAACAACATGGTGAATGCAGCACCAGAAGTCTGCTGGTCAGTTATATACTGATAGTTCATGCAAGAATACCGCTGCAACTTCCTTTGTAATCCAAGTTACTCCTTGTAAAGTACTACAATTTCTTTTTTCCCCTGTGGAGGTTAAGTCATGGTTTGTGCAAAGGAAACCATTCTTCTCTTCTCGGCAATGGCTATATTTGGTTTCTCTAGCACAACTCTGGTCGACGGTACTGTGTACAGTGTTGGTGATTCCGCCGGTTGGACAGGCAGCAATATTGACTATCATATGTGGGCTTCTACTAAGACTTTCCAGGTTGGTGACACTCTTGGTAAGTCCAGCTTGTTTTGCTGATCACCTGGTTTACAAGAAGTGCTTTTTGATTTGAACTATGTGTATAACTAGCTTTTCCAGGTTGTTAAAGCTAGTTGCTACTGTTTCCTTTGTCGTTATTATCTTTCTGGTTCTCTTTGTTGATATTGCTTGTTTCTACTATTTCTTTTCATCCTTCTCGAGCCAAGGGTCTATCGGAAACAGCATTTCTACCTTCTTAGGGTAGGGGTAAGGTCTACGTACAGCCTACCCTCCCCACTTGTGGGATTTCACTGGTTTGTTGTTGTTGCTGTATAAATTTATATCAAATTTGCATTTCCAGCTATAAAATTATAGCAGTAGATTAGTAGCTGCTACTACTAATTGAAAGGATTATTATATTCACCGAGTGTGAAGACTTTTAACATTATGTGTAGTTTAACTTGTGATAACATGTCATTTACCAGGTTACAGTTTAATATTTATCATAGACATTTATTTGTAATTATCTCATAAATGATCTGTTAGTGTACATAATTTGAACTCTAATGAGAAAGGTTCACATCGAGTTCAGTCTACAATGACAAAGGGAACGTGTTTGCTGGAGGGGTTTGTCTCCATGGAAAAAGTATTTTAACTTCTTAAATTTTTTATCCATCTCTGCCCATCCTTATTAAGAATTTCCAATGATATAGTAACTACTTATTGAGGGGAGCTTTGGAGCAACGGTAAAGTCGTCTCCATGTGATTTGTAGGTCACGGGTTGTCGTGGAATCAGTCAGCCACTGGTGCTTGCATTAGGGTAGACTGTCTACATTACACCCCTTGGGGTGCAGCTCTTCCCCGGACCCTGCATGAACGTGGAATGTTTCGTGCACCGGGCTGCCCTTTTTATAGTAACTACTTATTAAGATGATTAAGTGCCCTGTTTATTAGCATTTTCACTAACTCTTGGCCTCAATGGTGCTGAAGTTTTCCAGTACAACCAACAACTCCACAACGTTGAACGAGTGAGCCTCTCCGATTTCCATTCGTGCAATGCCGGAAATCCAATAACCACTTACTCCTCCGGCAACGATTCCATCACCATTGTCGGTCCCGGACACTACTACTATATTTGCGGGTTTCGAGGCCACTGTCAAGCCGGACAGAAGCTCGATATTCGGGTACCCAAAGCCTACCAATTAACTGATATACGTAGCAGAAAACTAACTAAAGCTCCAGTTGCATCCTAAGTAGCTGTGATCAGAAGAGCAAAGAAAAGCTTCATTTGGAGAAAATTTACTTGGAGGTTAATAAGATATGTACTAGTGACTAGTGACAATGTTTTGAATCATTATCTCTTAGCTATTGGACTGCCTATCAATAACTAGTCTTATTTGTTGTATTACTGATGTTCTGGGTAATAAAATGCGTTGGTGGGGGCAAAACATATACATATGAATATCATAAAATACCTATTAATCTGTTTCTTAGGTTTTCCGAAAGATGCACAAGATTTGAAGTATATATATCATATATCTATATGAATTAATTAACAAACTGTGCCTCAACTCCAAATTAGTTAAAATTACCTGTAAGAATCCTTTTGTATTCTATTCATTCACTATATAGAGTAAATCATATGAATCTTCTATATTCATTCTGACTATTTTTATATTGGCAATCGCTCTGAGGACCGATCCATCTCAAAATAATAGAGTTGAAGAAATCCACATCAAATTTGGATCAAATTTATTCTCTTCGCAATCCATCTATTCATATTCTCTGGATCAGTGGGTCAAGGTCCATTTTACCTATCCCTACTTTTCCAGAAAACATGCAATTTTTTTTTACTAATACATCACTTAAATCCAAACTCTCGTGATCCCATGTACAAATACAGAAACACAAATATCTGCATACGTTTCTTTTTTCATTATCTCCCCGTGAGTGACCTATAGTCTATTCTGTTAATCTGCAAGAGATTAGAGTTTTGCAAAAGCAGTAGGCCATACACAATGATCCATAGATGATACTGGTTAGAGACGGAGCTAGCATGAAACATATAAGTTCACGTGATCTCAGTAGCTTTTGCTCAAACTCTGTATATGTATACACTAAATATCTATAAATATTTGACTGCGAATTTAATCAAATATTAATGTTGTCATACCCCAACCTTGGGAGTTGGGAGGTGCGATCGGCACTCGAAACCCAAAGGCTCGTGCGAACCGACGTCCATGCTTAGACCTTTTTAACATAAAATCTGGGCCGACAAGGCCTCCAAGTAATAGTGACATTATTTAAAATGTACACTTCTGACAGCGGAAGAGACTTTAGCATTGATATTTTTACACGTACACATATACATATGCTGCCATCAGAGTCACAACTATCTTTTACACATACACCTAACCACTAGTCTAGTATGCAAGCCTCTACGAGTGTCAAAACATAATACATGTGTCAGTAAACTGTATTTGTAAACTAATTCTGAAAAAGATAAAACAACATAAACAGAAATATAAACGAAATAAAAATTAATCCGATCTCACTGAATTCACAGTGTTTCCTTAAGGAATTTAATCCTCTCCTAGTACCCAAGGTTATGGATTATTTCCTCCCAGGATAGAACGAACTACACATTGGTGTAGTGGTACTTCAAACCCCAGTGTTTCAGCGAACACAAAGTTCGGTAGCAAATCACACTTATTGTTGCTTTCTTTGAAGTTAAAACAATGCAGAAAAATGAGGAGAAATTCAGAAAATCGTATGGAAATTCTGAGAGAATGGACTTGTATTTATAGCTAATATTGGGCTGAAATCTGAAGAGGTGCAACTCTTCCGAATGGTTGTTTATGCAAAACGACCACAACATAAATGCCATAACAGCCATTTTGAAGAATTGCACCTCTTTAGATTTCAGCTCAACATTGGCTATAAATACAAGTCCATTATCTCAGAATTTCCATACGATTTTTTGAATTTCTCCTCCTCCTTCTGCATCGTTTTAACTTCAAAGAAAGCAACAATAAGTGTGATTTGCTACCGAACTTTGTGTTCGCTGAAACACTGGGGTTTGAAGTACCACTACACCAACGTGTAATTCGTTCGATCCTGTGAGCAAAATAATCCATAACCTTGGGTACTAGGAGGGGATCAAATTCCTTAAGGAAATAATGTAAATTCAGTAGGCTCGGATTAATTTTTGTTTCGTTTATATTTCTATTTATGTTGTTTTATCTTTTTCAGAATTAGTTTACAAATACAGTTTACTAACAACATGTATACAACCTGGTCGGGACAGGGTCCCAACGTATCCAAAATAACCGAAAAATGCAATTTGATACCTATTGACCTCTAAACAACTACTCTGAAGAAGTGGAGTGCACGACCATTAATAGCTGGAACAAACACTCTAATGGCGAGGAACGTCACCGGTCTATCTGTACCTATGAACATGAACTCAACACCCAAGAAAAAAAGGCATCAGCACGAAAGATGTATTGAGTATGTAAAACGGATGACATGCGTAAATCAATAGCATAACATAAGAGATAGGAAATACACAAGCTTAACTTGGATACCGTAGATAGGCCACAGGGGGCGTGCACTGTTATAACCATAAAACATGATTATATGCAAGCTTTTGTAAAACCAAGCCCACTATTTGGGTCGTGCATTAATTACAGTATATGTGTGTGTGTATATATATAGCCCCTCTTTGGGGCATATCATCACATTTCACTCCATACCCGCCCTCATAGATGACTCGATCGTACCCGATCTCATGAGGTATCAATTTTACCAATTCTCAACGGGACTCGGCGTAATCGGCCGCAAGAGAACTTGGTTGTCGCGATCCAAAATCCACTAAGGTTCGTGATAGCGCCGGACACCGCTATCATGCAAGCCAACCAATATACTTAATTAAATTCTCGTTTTAACAATTTTAAGAACTATGATTCTCCTTCAATTTTACCAGTAAAAGATAATCATTTCAAATCAAATATGAATGTAAAGAAGTTAATACAATATACCCCATAATCATCCGAGAACCCGGTGTCAAAAGTGCATGAGCATTTACTAGGGAACGAAATAAAATACAGTTTACAAAGTGGACAGAAAGGAAACAAAAATACAGTACAATACTCTGAAGGAGACTCTGCTGGCTGTGGTTCGTCTCGATAAATGCAACTCACCTAAGCCTCCGTACCAACCATGCCATTATGTCACTATGCCACTAAGCCACTAGCCATACATAAACCTATGCAACAAAAATGCACAGCAAGTATAGTATAAATACGAAAACAACGTGTGCCCAACGAGTATCTTGTCTAATCTCAAAGAAATAGATACGAGAAGTCGACTTCGACACTTTCTAGTGGTCCAATGGTAATATTATTAATGCGATAAATCACAGATTTATTAAGAACAATAGTAAATTCAAATAAGTCATGAAACAGGTAGAAGTTCCTTTTTATTAAAATTCTCCAGATTCATAGTCCATTAGTTAACAATTATCTCAAGTCGGAAAGAGCAAATATCAATATCAATAAATCTCAAGGAAAGCAATACAAGCATGCGCAAATCATGCTGAGGTCGTACGACCTGATCCAACAAAAATATAAAATATGCAATGCCGAGGTGAGCGAACCATAGATGCATTTATTACTCCCACTCGCAAATCATACGTGCGACGTTGTCAAATTTAAATAAACAATCACCATATTCGCGAATCATACATGCGACGCAGGTACACATAGAAAACATGCTCAAACAGCCAATTAAGAATTTATCGGGGAAAATTTATCCAAACAAAAGCCAATTCTCTTTTAACAATTTAAGAAAATAAAGTTTAATCCTTTTAGAAATTCATTTACCAATTCGATAGGATTTAAGCAATTCAACTGTCAATAAGATTACAGATATTCCAAGTATAGCATGCTTTTGGGTCCTAGACTACCCGGACTTATACATATTAGTAGCTACGTACGGGCTCTCGTCACCTCGTGCATACGTTGCCCCCACAAATAGGAACACATAACCAATTATTTTATATATGGGGTCAATTCCCTCTTATAAGGTTAGAAAGGATACTCGCCTCGCTTGGAAGATTCATAATTGGCATTCCACGCCTTTTCGAAGACTCGAATCGATGCTAAATGCTCCAAAACTAGCCAATAATTATGCAAATCTATTAATGTATGTTCAATTACTCATTACAATCCAATTCATAATAATTCCTAACCCCGATCGAAAAATTAACAAAATTGCCCTCGGGCCCATGTGCCTGGATTTCAAAAAAAATTCGAAGGTAAAGTTTACCCATGAACTCACGAACTCAAATATATGATTTTCTCCTAATTCCATGCCCAAAATCGTGATAAAAATCCAAAATATAAATTTCTAGGTCTTCCACCAAAAACCCACAATTCTCACAAATTTTCATGCTCTAATCCATATATAATCCAAGTATTTAACTCAAAACTAGTAGAAACCACTTAACTTGACATGGATGGAAAAACTGGACCTCCAAAATCGCCCAAAGATTGGCTCCCATGAAGAAAATTGGCTTGAAATGAGCTAAATCCCCATTTTAAACAACTTTACTCATTCCAGCATTTCCGGACCTACAGTCACCTGACAGCTTCTGCGGTCCCACATGTGCGGGCTACCCTCCGCTTCTGTGTACCTCCTCTTAGCCTCAGCTTCCGCATCTATGCTCCTCCTTCCACAGGTGCGATCACACATCTGCGACAAATCGACCACATCTGCGATCCCAGCCTGACCATCCTATTTCCGCTTTTGCGACCCAAGGGCCGCTTTTGCGGCTCCAAAACTGTGACCCAAACCTCGCAGGTGCGGTTACACCAGAAGGCAACAACTTCAACTCTTCTTCCAACTTCAAATTCGTTTTGTTAACCATTCGGAGTTCACCCGAGGCCCCCGGGACCCCTACCAATCATACCAACCAATCCCAAAATATCTTACGAACTTGCTCGAGGTCTCAAATCATATCAAACAACTCTAAAATCATGAATCGACCCCCAATCCAAGCTTAATGAACTTTAGAATTTCAAACTTCTTCATTCAATGCCAAAACCTATCAAATCACGTCCAATTGACCTTAAATTTTACACACAAGTCATATTTGACATTACGGGCCCACTCCAACTTCCAAAATTGGAATCCGACCCTGATATCAAAAAGTTCACTTCCGGTCAAACTTCTCCAAAAACCTTCAAATTTCTATCTTTAGCCAAATGACTCTAAAGTGACCCACGGACTTCCGAATTTACTTCTGATCGCACTCTCAACACTAGAATCACCATACGGAGCTATTACCAGACTCGAAATCCCAAACGGACACTGATAACCCTGAAATGCACTTCAACCCAATTCTTTCAACAATACTAACTTTCACAATAGGTGCCGCAACATTCCCGAGTCTTCCAAAACCCGGTCCAGACATACGCCCAAGTTTGAAATTATCATATGAACCTGCTGGAACCTTCGAATCCCAATTCCGAGGTCCTTTACGCAAAATCGAATCTTAGTAAATTCTTTCAATTTAAATCTCTTTCCAAATCAACTCTGAATTCCTCAAAATTCAATCCCGACTATGCGCACAAGTCATAATGCCTGAAGTGAAGCTGCTCATGGCCTCAAACTGCTGAACGATGCGCTAGAGCTCAAAATGACCGGTCGGGTCGTTACATTCTCTCCTACTTAAACATACGTTCATTCTCGAACGTGTTAAGAACTGCACTGGAGTTGTCTGAAATCACTTTTTACCACCTCGAGCACCTACCCGTGCTACCACAACTCAGTTGGTCACCCTAGCTCAATCAATATGAAGGCATCCTTATTCACTTAAGCAAATAAGCCTTAGAGCCCAATTCCAACATCCGGGATTCTCTGCCAGACCTTTTTCAACATACGCTCACCGTATCAATAACTACACGCAACACCAAAACATGACTGCATACCTTAGCTGAATTAACACCTAGCATCACTTTACTCACCGGACCACAATAACATTCTATGATCAAATTAGTCGAAATTCCACGAATCTGATGCTCCCAATGCACCTCATGATATATATATATATATATATATATATATATAAAAGTCTTACTCTAACTCTTACAATACCACCACGACAGAAGAGATGTGTAGAAATTCATACCAACTGCTGAGTCAACAATTCATTGGGTCTATACTCTTGACTGGAACCATAACCTCATTCTGAACCAAATAATGGTCTTTGCTCCTTAATATACTTCATATAATTAGATTGCAATGATCCTAAATCCAATGATCTCGTTTACCTAGTACGGGTTGCTCAGGAAATAAGCCACCCCGGACATGATCAAAAGTCTCATATGATGCCACAATGTGTCAATTGGCTACCAATTCGAACGCGATACAAAAGGAAAACGAACTCTGAAAAGGAAATCTAATTACCCCACTCACGAATCATACATGCGATGCGGTCAACATAATTAAACAAACACCCTGTTTGCGAATTATACATGCGACGCGAGCATAGGAGTTTTCCTCATAAAAATAGGACACAAAATGCATAAAACAGATATAGGGAACTGTACTCGACATTACACTATTGCGGCGCGCAACCCGATCCAAAAAACATACCCATGGTGGCGTGCCACCCGATCCACACCTAAAATTCACATAAGGAGATACACACCGAGCTAGATTGCTCATTACAATGAAATACCAAATATCGGTCACAAGCATGCTAAGTGCATAATACCATCCCTGGGGAGACATATAGCATCATAGGCTACAAAAGTCAAGCACAACTGAGGTGCGATATACGATATAAATCTCGAGATCCATCTTGCTCATATAATATCATTTCTACGCGGAACCTCAACACATAAAAATTTACCAAGCTATCTAACAACTCATACGACGCAATATATCATTAGATGAAATAGCTAATGACGAAATAGTACCCCGACTACTCTTCCAATAGGAGCGCATTGCTGAAATGAACACAACTGGCCTGATATAGAGCCCATATTCACATTTAGATCCACCCACGAACCTCAAGCTGATTCTGATCGCACTAAACTAAGTTAATAACCTTTCAAAGGTTCATAATAACTCTCCTTTTTCTCATAACACACGAGAACTACCATCATAACCAGGGCAATCCTTCACGGTCTACAACCTAGGAAACTGAGTGCCCTCCAGGCATCAATTCTCAATTTAACGACACCACCACAATCTTCATACTTGGTTTAACTCTTTAATAAATCAAGTGAATACATGCCACACTTATACAACCTTCTCGTGGGGAACGCTCCTACACCCTTCCGTAATAGATAACAGGTTTGTACATCCAAACTACCAGTCGTATTAACGCTGAAAAGCGGTCAACAATCCTTGACCAGGATGCAAAGCCTTTTTCACAAAAACTGATCTCAGGTAACGCTGAAGACAATACCCACTCACTTTAAACACCGAAACTCCTTTACTGCTCACCCGAGCTCGTGACATCCTTGTCAACACTGAACTACAACCTTGATCCTCACTTCAAATTCCATACCACTCATTGCACCCATCATGCCAACATACGACAGGACACGATTTTTGTCATAACTCCGGAACCACTAATAGATTAACACTTCATCATATAAAAACTTCTCCCTTAACTCACTTAAGGAGAACCATAGAAACACACGAGGATTCTCATAACCGTAGAATATAAAAATATCCAAGTATTGGTCTAAGCCACCATAGCCATTCTGGGATCCTCCTATACATAACAGGCCATAACAGTAGAATACTTCTGAATAACGTTAATTACGGCGGCCGACAAGCCTCACACGTACCATCACAAATCACTTGCATAACTTAATCACACTAAAGGAACTAGTCACTGCCATCATCATGCCAATCTACTTCTTTTAACTTATCCTCAATTGTCTTAGAAATAATAATAGTTCCATTCAACACATAACGAACTCAATCCACACTCATCCCGAGTGACCTTGAATCACGAGATCCATGCTGTCTCAAATACCACGAACCATTTCATACCTCCCTTCATTCGCATCCTCAACTGGTATGCCCATTTCGATAATCCCGCTACGGATCCGAAGTCTTTTCTCATTTTCCTCCCAAATGCTACACTGCAAGTCAAAACATCATAGAACATTCTGGGCCTCTTCTCATAAGTTGCTACAAAAGCCTGATTCTTAACCGTACCTATAGGCTCGAGCTCATTAGGCACCACACTTTACCCCTTTGAATCCACTAGGACTGTTGTTGAGAGCCACCCGCTATGACTTGGCCTTGAACATAATCAACTCCATAAATCTTCTAGCACATAAATACCCTCTCGGCGAAGCACCTGACAGAATCACTTCCCTTGAAGCCCGCATCTATACAAGGCATAAATCCTGAATCCTTCCCCAAGTCTGAGCATGAGCCAGTAAGGCCAACCATAACACACCTTTAACAATCCCTTTCCTCAAATTACCACTTATGTTATTTTCGCGTAGCTGA
This sequence comes from Nicotiana glauca, assembly GCA_026770625.1. Lineage (NCBI taxonomy): Eukaryota > Viridiplantae > Streptophyta > Magnoliopsida > Solanales > Solanaceae > Nicotiana > Nicotiana glauca. Next base: position 64,405 of record MU665287.1, read on the forward strand.
AATAACCCATCAATATGCTAATAACTAGAAACCTCGCAAGTAGTTAACCATGCAACCCAATCATAGGCGGTGGGACTCGCCCACTTATCTTGAAGCCACTATTACACACCTCTTAAATTCACCAAGATTCTTTATCTCCTATTGACATGACCTCACACAATTAAACCGGCAGATTCATTGAAATCCTTCCATTAGCACTTCATGAATATCCTGAATTTCCATCAACATTCCTATATTTGACCTCTTATGGGAATGGCCAATAAAATCCTCCGCAGAAGCTTTGCCAACCATGCAACCGCCGATCTGCTCACTAAAGATAACCCACATGAGGCCGAGCTCACTCTCTAGCTCCATAAGTCCCTTCACCCTTTGTGGACATCAATTAATTGTGCGGCAACATCCTTCCAATTCAAAGTTATGTTGTATCCTTCTTCATTTCAAGCAGCTCCTTTTCGTTATATCAAATCTCCTCCCGCATAATAGCCTATACTTCAGATTAAATCCGTAGACCCCAATCACCAATTACTAAAATTCCCAAATCATTCCAAACTCTCCTTAAGGTGAGTAGCCAAAGCTCATATACAACTTCGCCACTCTCCCACTTTGGCGGAACTCACCCCTTTAATCGACCACTCGACCCTTGCTTCTTTACCTAGACTTCTATAAATTTTAACCACTGCTTGACATTCCCCACACGTCCTTCATCATCCTTTGTTGTTTAGTTGTTGCCTTAAATAAAATCTATCTTCGATCCGTTAATCATCCGGAGTTCAACTGAGGCCCCAGGACCCCTACCAGTCATACCAACCAATCCCAAAACACATTATGGACTTGCTCGAGGTCTCAAATTATATCAAACAACGCTAAAATCATGAATTGACCCCTGATCCAAGGTAATTAACTTTAGAATTTAAAACTTCTTCATTTGATGCCAAAACCTATCAAATCAGGTCCGATTGACCTCACATTTTGCACATAAGTCATATTTGACATTATGGGCGCACTCCTACTTCCGGAATCAGAATCTGACCCCGATATCAAAAAGTCCACTTCTGGTCAAACTTCTCCAAAAACCTTCAAATTTCTATCTTTATCCAAATGACTCCAAAGTGACCCACGGAACTCCGAATTTACTACCGATCGCGCTCCCAACACCAGAATTACCATACAGAGCTATTCCCAGACTCAGAATCCCAAACGAGCATTGATAACCCTGAAATGCACTTCAACCCAAATTTATGAGATTCTTCCAAAAATACTAACTTCCACAATAGCTGCCGCAACGTACCCGAGTCTTCCAAAACTCGGTCTGGACATATGCCCAAGTCCAAAATCATTATATGAACCTGCTGGAACCTTCGAATCTCAATTCTGAGATTGTTTACTCAAAAATATGATCTTATTAAATTCTTTCAACTTAAAGCTTCTAAAATGAGGATTCTCTTTCCAAATCAACTTCGAATTCCCCAGAATTCAATCCAGACTATGCACACAAATCATAATGCCTGAAGTGAAGCTGCTCATAGCCTCAAACTGCTGAATGACTAGAGCTCAAAATGACCGATCGGGTCATTACATCGGTAGCCTCATATCACACGTCGCTCCATATGCAAAACAGGTCGCTCACTCGGTGGGACAGTTGGCGAAATCTGGTCACATACAGTCCGCCTTTTTGCCCGATAATGTGCCGCCATCTGGTTGATTTTACTTAAACCTTATAGATCCTCCAACTTCAAATGTGGGGTGTAACAGCTGTATATTAATTTGAGATTGTTATAGGAACCATAAACTTTAAATTCTAAATCCTTTTCTAGGTCTGACCAACTGTTAAAAGCTATTGAATTTTCTACTTTGCCTCTTTTTGTCTCGTGTCTCAATTAAGGGCTTAAATCAGATATAAACCCTGTATACTTTAGCATCAAGTGCACTTTCCCATGGGCGGATCTAGAGTGCCTCGTGCGGGTTCGGCCGAACCCAGTAGCTTTGGTTCAAACAATGTATTTGTCTTAAAACTTCATTGAATATATATAAATTATTAATTTAGACCCCAGTAATTTAAAATAATTAGAATTTCCAAACCCATAAACTTGAAATCCTGACTCTCAGGGGCAGATGCACGCTTTCCAAAGCAGTATCACGCGACACCGCGTCCTAAAATTTTTTACTATATATATGTATTAATACTGTATGGAAACGGATAAGTAGAAAAAATAACACCACTTAGCATAAGTTATGTATTGGTGTGTTGGTTATGTGCTTGATTTTGCTATAAGAGGTCAAAGGTTCAACTAACACATTTTTCTTTTGTGAATATTTGAGAGTGCATATATTTTGTAAATATTTCATAAATTTTGACACCGCTTACAAAAATTTCTGTGTACGCCCTTGCTGACTCTACCTCTGCACTTTCCTACATGTTCTTTTGATTGTTTGCATACTACCGCTTCAAGATAAGCGCACAATACCCATTACTTAGATGTTCACTCATTTATTCATATTTATTTAACAAAATCATATTTCCTTTTTTATAATACAAAAGTCACTTATTTAGGTCATATCACTTGAAAGGTCAGGCCGAATACTCATACTCCTAACCTTGCCGCTTAAAAGTGGATTAGTGGGAGTAATTTCTAGCCTTAATTTTCATCACTAATTTAAAATGTTAGAAATTCTATTGGTCAAAATCTGACCGTCATGACCGAACTAGCCAACGATCGAGCAGCGAAGGATAACATAGCCCACTCTTAATCCCTTTCTCGATATCCATCGAGTCGAAAAGAGCAGCGCCTAAAGAGACGACCAAGACACATTGGAGGCAAAAAGGCGTCGGCCAAAGTAAAGATCAAAGGTTCTTTGACTATAAATAGTGAGGAAAAACCTTCGACGAAAGAGGCGGTTCCCCTATTCTCTCCATATCCCTCATTTCTTGTACTCTCCTTAGAAGAGAAATAATACATCAAATAAGAATGTGTGAGGTTACCCCTTGCATTCGATCGATGGGAATTACAGTGTACAATGTCAATAAGATCTATTGTACTCCTTTCGTCTTGTATAATATTTATACTATCAGTTCTTTGGTCTGGAATATATTATGCTTGACTAATATTTACCCCTTCATTTTCTTTGATTGATTTGTTCAAAAAGATTGTGAAGTCTTCTGAGGTTGAAATAATACTATTTCAATAATTCAAAATAGAACCCTTTAAGGCCAAGGTCCTTCGCCAAAAGATAGAAGAGTTCGACCTCGATCGAACAACGAAGAGCTACAAATTTGATAAGTCCAAATAGCACCCTTTAAGCCCAAGGGTCTTCGTAAAAAAGAGAAGAGTTCGACCTCGATCAAACGGCGACGGGCTACAATTTCGATAAGTTGAAATAGCACCCTTTAAGGCCAATAGCATTCTCCAAAAAGGGAAGATTTCGACTTCGATCGAACTACAATGGGCCACTATTTCTATAAGTTGAAATAGCACCTTTTAAGGCCAAAGGCCTTAGCCAAAAAGAGAAGAGTTTGACCTCGATCGAACCGAGCTACTATTTCGATAAGTCGAAATAATACTCTTTAAGTCCAAGGTCCTTCTAAAAAAAAAGAAGAGTTCGACCTCGATCGAACGATGACGTGCTACTATTTTGATAAGTCGAAATAGCACCCTTTAAGGACAAGGGCCTTCGCCAAAAAGAGAAGAGTTCGACCTCGATCGAATGACGACGGGATAATATTTCGATAAGTCGATATAGCACCCTTTAAGGCCAAGGACCTTTGCGAAAAAGAGAAGAGTTCGACCTCGATTGAATGACTAAGGGCTACTATTTCGATAAGTAGAAATAGAAACCTTTAAGGCCAAGGGCCTTCGCCAAAAAGAGAAAAGTTCAACCTCGATTGAACGGCGGCGGGCTACTATTTTGATAAGCCGAAATAGCACCCTTTAAGTCCAAGGGACTTTGCAGAAAAGAGAAGAGTTCGACCTTGATCGAACTACGACGGACTACTATTTCGATAAGTTGAAATAGCACCCTTTAAGGCCTTGGTATTATCCAAAAAGAGAAGAGTTCGATCTAGATCGAACGACGACGGACTACTTTTTGATAAGTCAAAATAGCACCCCTTAAGCGCCTTCGCCAAAAAGGGAAAATCTCGACCTTGATCGAACGAAGATGGGTTACTACTTCGATAAGTCTTAATAACACCCTTTAAGGCCAAGGGCCTTCACCAAAATGAGAGGAGTTTGACCTCGATCGAACGAAGAAGGGATACTATTTAGATATGTCAAAATAGAACCCTATAAGGCCAAGGGCATTCACCTAAAAGAGAAGAGTTCGACCTCGATCGAACGACGATGGGGTACTATTTCGATACGCCGAAATAGCACCCTTTAAGCCCAAGGGCCATCGCCAAAAAGAGAAGAGTTTGACCTTGATCGAACTGCGACAGGAAACTACTTCGATAAGTCGAAACATCACACTTTAAGGCCAAGAGACTTCACCCAAAAGGGAAGAGTTCAACCTCGATCAAACGACAACGGGCTACAATTTCGATAAGTCAAAATAGCACCCTTTAGGGCCAAGGGCCTTCTCCAAAAAGAGAAGAGTTCCACCTCAATCGGACGACGACAGGCTACTATTTCGATAAGTAAAGTAGCATCATTTGAGGCCAAGGGCCTTCGCCAAAAAGAGAAGAGTTCGACCTCAATCGAATGACGACGCGCTATTATATCGATAAGTCGAAATAGTACCCTTTAAGGCAAAGGGTATTCACAAAAAATAGAAGAGTTCGACCTCGATGGAATGACAACGGGCTACTATTTTGATAAGTCAAAATAGCACCCTTTAAGGCCAAGGGCCCTACACAAAAAGAGAAGAGTTTGACCTTGATCGAAAGATGTCAGGATACTACTTCGATAAGTTTAAATAACACCCTTTTAAGGCCAAGGGCCTTCGCCAAAAAGGGAAGATATCAACCTCGATCGAACGACGACGGACTACTATTTCGATAAGTCGAAACAACACCCTTTAAGGCCAAGGGCCTTCGCCAAAAAGAGAAGGGCTCAACCTCAATAGAATGACGACGGGCTACTATTTTGATAAGTAAAATAGCATCCCTTAAAGGCCTTCGCCAAAATTGAAAAACTACGACCTTCGAACGGCGATGGGCTACTATTTTGTAAGTCGAAATAGAACCCTTTAAGGGAAAATTCCTTTACCAAACGAGAAGAGTTCAACTTTTATCGAACGACGACGGGCTACTATTTCAATAAGTCAAAATAGCACCCTTTAAGGCCAAGGACCTTCGCCAAAAAGATAGGATTTCGACCTCGATCGAACGACGAAGGGCTACTATTTCAATAATTCGAAACAACACCCTTTAAGGCCAAGGGTCCTCACAAAAAATGGAAGAGTTCGACCCTGATTGAACGACAATGGGCCACTAATTAGAAAAGTTGAAATAGCACCCTTTAAGGTTAAGGGTCTTCGCCAAAAAGAGAAGAGTTCGATCTTGATCGAACGACGACGGGCTACTATTTCGATAATTCAAAATAGCACCCTATAAGGCCAAGGGCCTTCGCCAAAAGGGAAGTTTTCGACTTCGATCGAATGACAACGGGGTACTATTACGATAAGTCGAAACATCACCCTTTAAGGCCAAGGGCCTTCTCCAAAAAGGGAAGAGTTCGACCTCAATCGAACGATAATGGGCTACTATTTCGGTAAGTCGAAACAACACCGTTTAAGGTCAAGGGCCTTCGCCATAAAGAGAAGAGTTTGATCTTGATCGAACGATGACGGGCTACTATTTTGATAAGTTGAAATAGCACCCTTTAAGGCTAAGGGCCTTCGCCTAAAAGGGAAGACTTCGACCTCGAATGAACGACGACGGTCTACTATTTCGATAAGTCGAAATAGAACCCTTTAAGGCCAAGGGATTTCACTCAAAAGAGATGAGTTCAACCTCGATCGATTGATAATGGGCTACTATTTTGATATGTTGACATAGCACCCTTTAAGGCCAAAGGCCTTTTCAAAAAGGAGAAGATTTCGACTACGATTAAACGACGATGAGCTACTATTTCGATTAGTTGAAATAGCACCCTTTAATTCCAAGGGCCTTTGACAAAAAGAGAATATTTTGACCTTTATTGAACGATGACGGGCTACTTTGATAAGTCGAAATAGCACCCCTGAAGGGCCTTCGCTAAAAAAGGAAGAGTTTGACCTTGATCGAACGACGACTGGCTACTATTTCGATAAGTCGAAATAGCCCCCTTTAAGGCCAAGGGCCTTCGCCAAAAAGAGAAGCGTTCAACCTTTATCGAACGACAACGGGCTACTATTTTGATAAGTCGAAATAGCACCCTTTATGGCCAAGGGTCTTCGCCAAAAAGATAAGCGTTCGACCTCGATCGAACGACGACGGGCTAATATTTCGATAGGTCGAAATAGCACCCTTTAAGGCCAAGGGTCTTCGAAAAATAGAGAAGACTTCGACCATAATCGAATGATGACAGGCTACTATTTTAATAGGTCGAAATAGCACCCTTTAAGGCCAAGGGCTTTCGCCAAAAAGAGAAGAGTTCGACCTCGATCAAACGATAATGATCTACTAATTCGATACGTCGAAATAGCACCCTTTAAGGCCAAGGACTTTGCCAAAAATAGAAGAGTTTAACCTCGATGGAACGACGACAGGATACTATTTTGATAAGTTGAAATAGCACCCTTTAAGCACAAGGGCCTTCGCCAAAAATAGAAGAGTTCAACATCGATCGAACGACGACGAGCTAATATTTTGATAAGTTGAAATAACACCCTTTAAAACCAAGGGCCATTGCCAAAAAAAGAAGGGTTCGACCTAGATCAAACGACGAAGGGCTACTATTTCGATAAGTCAAAATAGAACACTTTAAGGCCAAGGGCCTTCGCCAAAAAAAGAAGATTTCTACCTCGATCGAATGAAGATGGGCTACTATTTTGATAAGCCGAAATAGCACCCTTTAAGTCCATGGGCCTTCGCCAAAAAGAGAAGAGTTTGACCTCGATCGAACGACAATGGGCTACTATTTTGATAAATCGAAATAGCACCCTTTAAGATCAAGTGCCTTCGCCAAAAAGGGAAGAGTTCAACCTTGATCGAATGACGACGGGCTACTATTTTGATAAGTTGAAATACGACTCTTTAAGACCAAGGGCCTTCACCTAAAATGGAAGAGTTCGACCTCGATCGAACGACGACGGGCTACTATTTTGATTGGTCGAACTAGCAACCTTTAAGGCCAAGGGCCTTCGCCAAAAATATAAGAGTTCGACCTCGATCAAACGACGGCAGGCTACTATTTTGGTAAGTCAAAATAGTACCCTTTAAGGCCAAGGGACTTTGACAAAAAGAGAAGCATTCGACCATATTCGTATGACGACGGGCTATTATTTCGATAAGTCTAAATAGCACCCTTTGAGGCCAAGGGCCTGTGCCAAAAAGAGAAAAGTTCGACCTCGATCGAACGACGACAGACTATTACTTCGATAAGTCAAAATAGTACCCTTTAAGGCAAAGGGCCTTCGCCAAAATGAGAAGAGTTCGACTTTGATCAAACAATGACGGGCTACTATTTCGATAAGTCAAAATGGCACCCTTTAAGGCCAATGTCCTTCACCAAAAAGACAAGAGTTCGACCTTGATCGAATAACGACGGACTATTATTTAGATTAGTCAAAATAGCACCCTTTAAGGCAAAGGGACTTTCCCAAAAATATAAGAGTTCGACCTCGATCGAGCGACGATGGGCTACTATTTCAATAAGTCGAAATAGCACCCTTTAAGGACAAGGGCCTTTACCATAAAGAAAAGAGTTCTACCTTTATCAAATGACGACGGGCTACTATTTTGATAATTCGAAATAGCAACCTTTAAGGCCAAGGGACTTTGACAAGAGGAGACGACAGGCTATTATTTCGATAAGTCAAAATAGCACCCTATAAGGCCAAGGTCCTGCTCCAAAAAGAGAAACGTTCGACCTCGATCGATCGATGATAGACTACTATTTCGATAAGTCAAAATAGTACCCTTTAAGGTAAAGGGCCTTTGCCAAAAAGAGAATAGTTCGACCTCGATCGAACGATGACGGGCTACTATTTCGATAAGTCTAAATAGCACCCTTTAAAGCCAATGGCCTTCACCAAAAAGATAAGAGTTCGACCTCGATCTAATGACAATGGGCTATTATTTAGATAAGTCAAAATAGCACCCTTTAAGGTAAGGGGCCTTTGCCAAAAATAGAAAAGTTTGACCCTGATCGAACAACGACGGGCTACTATTTCGATAAGTCGAAATAGAACCCTTTAAGGCCAAGGGCCTTCGCCTTAAAAAGAAGATTTTGACCTCGATCAAACGACGACGGGATACTATTTCGATAAGTTGAAATAGCACTCTTTAAGGCCAAGCGCTTTCGCCAAAAAGGGAAGAGTTCGACCTCTATCAAACGATGACGGGCTACTATTTCGATAAGTCGAAATAGCAACCTTTAAGTCCAATGGCCTTCGCCAAAAAGAGAAGAGTTCAACCTCGATAGAACTATGACGGGCTACTATTTCAATAAGCTGAAATCGCACCCTTTAAGGCCAAGGTCCTTCTCCAAAAAGAGAAGAGTTCGACCTCGATTGAATGATGACGGGCTACTGTTTTGATAAGTCAAAATAATACCCTTTAAGTCCAAGGGCCTTTGAAAAAAAGAGAAGAGTTCAACCTTGATTGAACGACGACGGCCTACTATTTTGATAAGTCAAAATAGCACCCCTTATGGGCCTTTGCCAAAAAAGGAAGAGTTTGACCTTGATCGAACGACAACGGGCTACTATTTCGATAAGTCGAAGTAGCACCCTTTAAGGCCAACGGCCTTCGTCAAAAAGAGAAGAGTTCAACCTCGATCGATCGACGAAGGGCTACTATTTCGATAAGTTGAAATAGCACCCTTTAAGGCCAAGGGACTTCGCCAAAAAGAGAAGAGTTCGACCTTGGTCAATCGACGACGGGCTACAATTTCGATAAGTCGAAATATCACCATTTAAAGCTAAGGGCCTTCGCCAAAAAGAGAAGAGTTCAACCTTTATAGAACAAAAATGGGATACTATTTTGATAAGTCAAAATAACACCCTTTGAAGCCAAGGGTCTTCGCCAAAAAGATAAGAGTTCGACCTTGATCGAATGGTGACGGGCTACTATTTTGATATTTCAAAATAACACCCTTTAAGGCAAAGGGCCTTCGAAAAATAGAGAAGACTTCGACCTCAATCAAACGATGACGGGCTACTATTTCGATAGGTTGAAATAGAACCCTTTAAGGACAGGACCTTTGCTAAAATGAGAAGAGTTCGACCTCGATCGAACGATAGTGATATACTAATTCGATAAGTCGAAATAGCACCCTTTAAGACCAAGGGCCTTTGCCAAAAAGGGAAGATTTCGACCTCGATCGAATGACGACGGTCTACTATTTCGATAAGTCGAAATAGCACCCTTTAAGGCCAAGGGCTTTCTCCAAAAAGAAAATATTTCAACCTCGATCGATCGACGATAGGCTACTATTTCGATAAGTTGAAATAGCACCCTTTAAGGTGAAGGTCCTTCGCCAAAAAGAGAAGAGTTCGACCTCGATCAATCAACGACGGGCTACAATTTCCATAAGTCGAAATAGCACCCTTTAATTCCAAGGGCCTTCGCCAAAAACGGAAGCGTTCAACCTCAATCGAACGATGAAGGGCTACTATTTCAATACATCAAAATAGCACCCTTTAAGGCCAAGGGCCTTCTCTAAAAAAAGAAGAGTTCGACCTTGATCGAATGACTAAGGGCTACTATTTCGATAAGTCGAAATATCACCATTTAAGTCCAAGGGCCTTTGCTAAAAAGAGAAGAGTTCAACCTCGATCGAATGACGCCGGGCTACTATTTTAATAAGCCAAAATAGCACCTTTGAAGGCCAAGGGCCTTCGCCAAAAGAGAAGAGTTCGACCTTGATTTAACAGCGACGGACTGCTATTTCCATAAGTCGGAATAGCACCCTTTAAAGTCTAGAGCCTTCTTCAAAAAGAGAAAAATTCAACCTCGATCGAACGATGATGGGCTAATATTACGATACGTATAAATAGCAAACTTTAAGGCCATGGGCCTTCGCTAAAAATAGAAGAGTTCAACCTTTATCGAACGACGACGGACAACAATTTTGAGAAGTTGAAATAATACCCTTTAAGTCCAAAGGCCTTCGCCAAAAAGAGAAGAGTACGACTTTAATCGAACGACGACGGGATACTATTTTGATAAGTCAAAATAGCACCCCTTAAGTCCAAGGAACTTCGCAAAAAAGAGAAAAGTTCGAACTGGATCGAATGACGATGGGCTACTATTTCTATAAGTCAAAATAGCACCCTATAAGGACAAGGGCCTTCGCCAAAAAGATAAGAGTTCGACCTTGGCCGAACGACGACGGGCTATAATTTTGATAAGTCAAAATAGCACCCTTTAAGATAAGAGTTCGACCTCGATCGAACGGCGATGGGCTACTATTTCGATAAGTCAAAATATCACCCTTAAAGCCGAGGGCCTTCGACAAAAAGAGAAGAGTTTGACCTAAATCTAACGACGATGGACTACCATTACGATAAGTCAAAATAGCACCCTTTAAGGCCAAGGTCCTTCGCTTAAAAGAGAAGAGTTAGACCTCGATCAAACGATGACGGGCTACTAATTTGATAAGTCGAAATAGCACCCTTTAAGGATAAGGGCCTTTGCCAAAAAGAGAAGAGTTCAACCTTGATCGAACCATGATGGGATACTATTTTGATAAGTCGAAATAGCACCCTTTAAGCCAAGGTCCTTCGCAAAAAAAAGAAGTGTTCAACCTCGTTCTAATGACGATGGGCTATTATTTCGATAAGCCAAAATAGCATCATTTAAGGCCAATGGCCTTCGCGGCCAAGGAACTTTGCCAAAAAGAGAAGAGTTCGACCTTTATCGAACGACGACGTGCTACTATTTCAATAAGTCAAAATAGCACCCTTTAAGGACAAAGGCCTTCGCCAAAAAGATAAGAGTTTAGCCTCGACCGAACGACGACGGGATACTATTTCGATAAGTCAAAATAGCACCCTTTAAGGCCAAGTGCCTTTGACAAAAAGAGAAGAGTTCGACCTCAATCTTACGACGACGGGCTACCATTTTGATAAGTCAGAATAGAACCCTTTAAAGCCAAGGGCCTTCGCCTAAAATAGAAGAGTTAGACCTCGATCGGACAATGACAAGCTACTAATTCGATAAGTCAAAATAGCACCCTTTAAGGCTAAGGGCCTTTGCCAAAAAGAGAAGAGTTCAACCTCGATCGAACAATGATGGGATACTATTTTGATAAGTCGAAATAGCACCCTTTAAGGCCAAGTGCCTTCGCCAAAAAGAGAAGTGCACGACCTCGTTCGAATGACGATGGGCTACTATTTCGATAACTCGAAATAGCATCATTTAAGGCCAATGGCCTTCGCGAAAAAGAGAAGAGTTCGACCTCGATTGTACGACAACGGACTACTATTTTAATAAGTCAAAATATCACCCTTTAAGTCCAAGGAACTTTTCCAAAAACAGAAAAGTTTGACCTTGAGCGAATGACGACGGGCTATGATTTCGATAAGTCAAAATAGCACCCTTTAAGGCAAAGGGCCTTCGCCAAAAATAGAAGGGTTCGACCTCGATTTAACGACGACGGACTACTATTTCGATAATTAAAAATAGCACCCTTTAAGGACAAGGGCCTTCACCATAAAGAGAAGAGTTCAAACTTGATCGAACGACGATGGGCTACTATTTTGATAAGTTGAAATAGCACCCGTAAGGCCAAGGGCCTTCGCTAAAACGGGAAGAGTTCGACCTCGAGCTACCGATGACGGGCTACTATTTCGATAAGTTGAAATATCACCATTTAAAGCGAAGGGACTTCGCCAAAAAGAGAAGTGTTCAACCTCGATCGAATGACGACGGGCTACTATTTCGATAAATCAAAATAGCACCCTTTTAGGCCAAGCGCCTTCTCCAAAAAGACAAGAGTTCGACCTCGAACGAGTGACGATGGGCTACTATTTCGATAAGTCGAAATAGCACCCTTTAAGGCCAAGGGCCTTTACCAAAATGATAAGAGTTCAACCTTGATTAAACAACGACGGGCTACTATTTCGATAAGTCGAAATAGCACCCCTTAAGGGGCTTCGCCAAAAAGGGAAGAGTTTGACCTTGATCTAATGACGATGGGCTACTATTTAGATAAGTTGAAATAGCACCCTTTAAGGCCAAGGGCCTTCGCCAAAAAGAGAAGAGTTCAACCTTTATCGAACGACGTCGGGCTACTATTTAGATAAGTCAAAATATCACCCTTTAAGGACAAGGGCCTTCGACAAAAAGAGAAGAGTTCGACCTCAATCTAATGACGACGAGCTACCATTTTGATAAGTCAAAATAGCACCCTTTAAGGCCAAGGGCCTTCGCCTAAAAGAGAAGAGTTAGACCTCGATCGAACGATGATGGGCTACTAATTCGATAAGTTGAAATAGCACCCTTTATGGCTAAGGGAATTTGCCAAAAAGAGAAGAGTTCAGTCGCGATCGAATTATGATGCGATACTATTTTGATAAGTCGAAATAGCACCCTTTAAGGCCAATGGCCTTCGCCAAAAAGAGAAGTGTTCGAACTCGTTCGAATGACGATGGGCTACTCTTTCGATAAGTCGAAATAACATCATTTAAGGCCAATGGCCTTCGCAAAAAAAAGAAGAGTTCGACAATGACGACAGACTACTATTTTGATAAGTCGAAATAGCACCCTTTAAGGCCAAGGAACTTTGCCAAAAAAAGAAGAGTTAGACCTTGAGAAAATGATGGCAGACTATTATTTTGATAAGTCAAAATAGCACCCTTTAAGGCAAAGGGCCTTCGCCAAAAATAGAAGAGTTCGACCTCGATTGAACGACGACGGTCTACTATTTCGATAATTCAAAATAGCACCCTTTAAGGACAAGGGCCTTCACCATAAATAGAAGAGTTCGACCTTGATCGAACGACGATGGGCTACTATTTCGATAAGTTAAAATAGAACCCTTAAGGCGAAGGGCCTTCGCCAAAAAGGGAAGAGTTCGACCTTGATCTACCAACGATGGGCTACTATTTTGATATGTCGAAACATCACCATTTAAAGCAAAGGGACTTCTCCAAAAAGAGAAGTGTTCAACCTCGATCGAATGACAATCGACTAGTATTTGAATAAGTCCAAGCGACTTCTCCAAAAATACAAGAGTTCGACCTCGATCGAGCGACGATGGGCTACTATGTCGATAAGTCGAAATAGAACCCTTTAAGGCCAAGGGCCTTTGCCAAAAAGAGAAGAGTTCGACCTTGATTAAACGACGACATGCTACTATTTCGATAAGTCAAAATAGCACCCCTCAAGGGCCTTCGCCAAAAATGGAAGAGTTTGACCTTGATCTAACGATGATGGGCTACTATTTTGATAAGCTGAAATAGCACCCTTTAAGGCCAAGGGCCTTCGTCAAAAAGAGAAGATTTCAACCTTTATCGAATGACGACGGGCTACTATTTCGATAAGTCGAAATAGCACCCTTTAAGGACAAGGGCCTTCGATAAAAAGACAAGAGTTCGACCTCAATCTATCGATGATGGGCTACCATTTCGATAAGTCAAAATAGCACCCTTTAAGGAAAGGGACTTCACCTAAAAGAGAAGAGTTAGACCTCGATCGAATGATGACGGGCTACTAATTCGATAAGTCGAAATAGCACCCTTTAAGGCTAAGGGCCTTTGCCAAAAAGAGAAGAGTTCACCTTCGATCAAATGATGATGCGATACTATTTTGATAAGTCGAAATAGCACCCTTTAAGGCCAAGGGCCTTCGCCAAAAAGAGAAGTATTTGACCTTTTTCGAATGACGATGGGCTACTATTTCAATAAGTCGAAAAGCATCATTTAAGGCCAATGGCTTTCACGAAAAATAGAAGAGTTCAACCTCGATCGAACGACGACGGACTTCTATTTTGATAAGTCGAAATTGCACCCTTTAAGGACAAGGAACTTTTCCAAAAAAAGAAGAGTTCGACCTTGAGAGAATGATGACGTGATATTATTTCGATAAATCAAAATAAAACCCTTTAAGGAAAAGGGCCTTCGCCAAAAATAGAAGAGTTCGACCTCGATTGAACGACGGCGGGATACTATTTCGGCAATTCAAAATAGCACCCTTTAAGGGCAAGGCCTTCACTATAAAGAGAAGAGTTTGACCTTGATCGAACGACGATGGGCTACTATTTCGATAAGTTGAAATAGCACCTTTAAGGCTAAGGGCCTTCGCCAAAAAGGAAAGAGTTCGACCTTGATCTACCGACGACGGACTACTATTTCGATAAGTCGAAATATCACCATTTAAAGCGAAGGGACTTCACCAAAAGGAGAAGTTTTCAACATCGATCAAACGACGACGGGATACTATTTCGATAAGTCCAAGCGCCTTCTCCAAAAAGACAAGAGTTCGACCTCGATCGAGCGATGACGGGCTACTATTTTGGTAAGTCGAAATAGCACCCTTTTAGGCCAAGGGACTTTGCCAAAAAGAGAAGAGTTCGACATTGATTAAATGATGATGGGCTACTATTTCGATAAGTTGAAATAGCACCCCTTAAGGGCCTTCGCCAAAAAGGGAAGAGTTTGACCTTGATCTAACGGCGATGGGCTACTATTTTGATAAGTTGAAATAGCACCCTTTAAGGCCAAGGACCTTCGCCAAAAAGAGAAGAGTTCAACCTTTATCGAACGACGACGGGCTACTATTTCGATAAGTCAAAATAGCACACTTTAAGGACAAGGGCCTTCGACAAAAATAGAAGAGTTCGACCTCAATCTAATTACGACGGACTACCATTTCGATAAGTCAAAATAGCATCCTTTAAGGCCAAGGGCCTTCGCCTAAAAGATAAGAGTTAGAACTCAATCGAAAGATGATGGGCTACTAATTCGATAAGTTAAAATAGCACCCTTTAAGGCTAAGGGCCTTTGCCAAAAAGAGAAGAGTTCTACCTCGATCGAATGATGATGGAAAACTATTTTGATAAGTCGAAATAGCACCCTTTAAGGCCAAGGGCCTTTGCAAAAAAGAGAAGTGTTCGACCTCGTTCGAATGATGATGGAATACTATTTCGATAAGTCAAAATAACATCATTTAAGGACAATGGCCTTCGTGAAAAAGAGAAGAGTTCAACCTCGATCGAACGACGACGGACTACTATTTTGATAAGTCGAAATAGCACCCTTTAAGGCCAAGGAACTTTTCCAAAAAGAGAAGAGTTTGACCTTGAGCAAATGACGATGGTCTATTATTTCGATACGTCAAAATAGCACCCTTTAATGCAAAGGGCCTTCGCCAAAAATAGAAGAGTTCGACCTCGATTGAACGACGACAGGCTACTATTTTGATAATTCAAAATAGCACCCTTTAAGAACAAGGGCCTTTGCCATAAAGAGAACAGTTTGACCTTGATCAAACGACGATGGGCTACTATTTTGATAAGTTGAAATAGCACCCTTTAAGGCCAAGGGTCTTCGCCAAACAAAGAAGAGTTCAACCTTTATCGAACAACAACGTGCTACTATTTTGGTAAGTCAAATTAGCACCCTTTAAGGACAAGGGCATTCGTTAAAAAGATAAGAGTTCGACCTCGATCGAACGACGACGGGCTACTATTTAGATAAGTCGAAATAGCACCCTTTAAGGCCAAGGGCCTTCGACAAAAAGAGAAGAGTTTGACCTCAATCTAATAATGATGAGCTACAATTTTGATAAGTCAAAATAGCACCCTTTAAGGCCAAGGGCCTTTGCCTAAAAGAGAAGAGTTCGACCTCGATCGAACGATGACGAGTTACTAATTCGATAAGTCGAAATTGCACCCTTTAAGGCCAAGGGCCTTCGCCAAAAAGAGAAGAGTTCAACATCGATCAAATGATGACGGGATACTATTTTGATAAGTCGAAATGTACCCTTTTAGGCCAAGGGCCTTCGCCAAAAATAGAAGAGTTTGACCTCGTTCGAATGACGACGGACTACTATTTTGATAAGTCGAAATAGCATCATTTAAGGACAAGGGCCTTCACCGGAAAAAGAAGAGTTCAACCTCAATCGAATGACGATGGGCTACTATTTTGATAAGTCGAAATAGCTCCCTTTAAATCCAAGGGCCTTTGCCAAAAGGGAAGAGTTCGACCTCGATCGAACGATGACGAGCTACTATTTCGATAAGTCAAAATAGCCCCCTTTAATGCCAAGGGCCTTCGCCAAAAAGAGAAGAGTTCGACCTCGATCGAACGACAACGGGATAGTATTTTGATAAGTCAAAATAGCACCCTTCAAGGCCAAGGGCCTTTGCCAAAAAGAGAAGAGTTCGACCTTGATCGAACAACGATGGGCTACTATTTCGATAAGTCGAAATAGCACCCTTTAAGGCCAAGGGCCTTTGCCAAAAAGAATCGTTCGACAACGACGACGAGATACAATTTTGATACGTTGAAATTGCACCACTTAAGGCCAAGGTCCTTCGCCAAAAAGAGAAGAGTTCGACCTCGATCGAACGACGGTGGGCTACTATTTAGATAAGTCTAAATATCACCCTTTAGGGCCAAGGTCCTTCGCCAAAAAGAGAAGGGTTTAACCTGGATTGAACATCAAGGAATTGTTATTTTGATAGGTTCGAAATAACACCCTAAATCTAAGGGCCTTCGCCAAGAAGAGCAGTGTTCTATCTCGATCGAATGATGGTGGGCTACTATTTTGATAAGTCAAAATAACATCCTTTAAGGCCACAAGCCCTCGCCAAAAGGAAAAGTGAAAGTGATCCCAAGGCCAAGGACATTTGGAAGGTATAAAAAAAATTGGGACTCGCCATGTGGGGATCTATCCCATGCCAAAATTCACGCAAAGCAAGAGCGAAGCAAAGCACAAGGCAAATAACATTAAAAAATGCTTGTTTCTACAAAATCTCCGCGCAAATGGTTGCGGATTACTTAAGAACCAAGTCAAAAATATAAAAAAAAACAACAATTGACAAGAGAAAAAGAAACAACTATATCAACTACGAACGAAAAATGGGAAAGAAAATGAACGAAAAACATATCAACACTGGCACCCCAGTCTCTGTCACATTACCCGCCTCCCACAAACTCTTGTATATATCCCGCTGATCTTCGGTGTGAACCCAAAGCTCGTGCATATGGTGGGGAATAGCAGTGGAGTAAGACTCAACCTTAGCCAACAGTTGCTCATTTTCTGCCTCCAGGGATGCGACCCGATCTCCCAGAACTGACGCCTCTTGGTCAATATCACCGATGCGCTCCTCGAGCCTTGCCTCCATACAGGTAGTCGTCGCTCTCTCTGACTCCTGCTCGGATTGGAGGATGTGGATGGTGTTCGTCAGGGCAGCCTCCCTTACCAAAGCCGCAAACCATGAACTCTATATGCTCTCCAACTCGGCAACCTTGTTCTCCAACTCAGTCAATTTCCCCATCCATTCAGTGCCTATCACCTCGAACTTGATCAAGTTCTAATCCACCTCCGATTGCATTAACCTCAATTTCTCCTGTAGATGCTCACACTCTGCGGAAACACCCTTGCCTAACTCGAGCTCCTTGTCCTTTATCCGAAGTTGCTCCTTGAGCATACTCTTGCTACGGATAGAATGCATCAATTCCTGGTCCCTTTTCTCTAATTCCTTACCAAGAGCCCGATTATCGAGGTTCACCTTCAATCGCTCATGTATCTCGCAACACTTGTTCAGATACTGACGATATTACTCCAACATCTTCAAGAAAACCTTGGCCCGGATGTTGGCCCTGCGAATGTTCTCCATTTCCACCATATACGTCTGTAAAATGCAAAGATGGGGTTAGAACAGCATTTTCAAAAATGTCGAAGAAAAGATGAAAGTAAAATGCAACGCACCCTTAAGCCCATAGTGGCCACCCCATCCATCAGATCAACATCAAGAACGAACCGAAGTGTCGCATTTTTGGCCTCAAAGTAGAGTAGGCTAAACTGTGGCATTAGATCCTCCCTATCCCCCAAGAGATTAACATCCGAAGGGTTCTAAAGAATACGGGTCGAGCCCCCCGCATGAACTACCCAATGAGTAAGGCCCTCTTCAAGCATCCTGACATCGTTAGTGTCGAGATCTGACTCAGACTCATAGTCATCGACCACCATGCCTTTCCCTCTTTCAGCAACTAAATCTGAAGCACGACCAACTGTAGAGGATGAGGGGATATCCGATATTACAATTACGGACCCTGAAGTCTGATCGTCCACCACTATAGGTTGTTGGCCATCAACAATGGTGGGAATATTTAAGCGAGCCGAGGCAATGGCTGGTTTCGTCCCTACAGGGGGAGCCACAATAATCCCCTATTTGAACCCCCCCCCCCCCCCCCCGAAGGAAAATCATCTAGATGAATCATTGTTGGGGGCGTTGTCTCGAACTCCACTCGCCGTCTTTTCGATGGCCCTTCTTTTTCCCTAGTAGGCGGAGATTCACATGTTGGGCGAGCAACGTGGGTTAAAACTTCGACCTGAGAAGCAGTCCCAGTAGGAATAATCATGGCTGCAGACTCAACTGATGCCGCCCTCGATGAAGTTCGGGCGGTGGGAACCACAATAGCGCAAGTAGATGATGCTGGTTGCCGGAAAGCAAACGTAGGAGCCCTCTTTCTCCGCACCCTCCCTGAATCGGCGAGCAACGCATAAGGAACTAAATACATAGAGGTAAAGGAGGAAGAACGACGAATTGAAATGACATCTTACCAGAAAGAGGCATGCGCCCATGTTTGTCATTGAAGGCCGCCCACGTACGGATCCCCACCGTATGAGGGACAATAATGCTCACCCACTCAAGGATATTCTCGATGGGCAGAGGTGACATCTACAAAGACACAATAAAGTTTAGTACAACAAAAATGGTCGGGCATATCTCCAACTAGAAGCATGAGACTTACGTGGAAAGTTCCATTTCTCAGGGAACCCCGTCAGATCCGCCACAATGTGCTCAGTCTGCACATAGAAATAATTATCATAAAAATGGCAGTTGGCCCTGTCATCCCCTTTTACCACCAGGCTCTTCGATCCCCGAGGACGCATGTGAAGCATCGTGTCGCAGATGAGTTGAGGGGCGAAAATACCGAGCAGATAATCCAACGTGACCTCACAACCGATGAGTTTTGCAAACTTGAGCAACATAAGGAACAACTTGTACAGGTACAATGATAGTTGGGCGGGGCATACCTCATTAAAACAGCAAAAGTCCATCGCGAGGTGAGTAAGAAGAAATGTATATCCAATAAGGAAGGGGTAAGAGTAAAATACGTAGTACCCGGGACGGTCGAAGTGAACTATATTATTTCCTTCCGCCGACCACATGTTGACATATCCGAGGATCCCCACCTGGTTTTCAACTCTAAAATGTCCCCTTCTCTCATAACAGAAGGGACAGGCTCCGGTTCTGCCCCGGCGCGAATGTTAAAGTCGGTGAATTCCCTCCTAGGGTAAGGAAAAATCTCAACCACTGATGGAACTTCCTCGTCTTCCACCGCATCTACCCCTTCGATGGCCTGAACGGCAATTTCCGGTGTCAAAACTATGATAGGGAGATCGGTGCGAGAGGAATCGCTAGCCATTTTGTCCAAAAGAGGCAGGAAAAGGACAACAGAAAGAAAGGATGGGGATTTCCAGTTAACTGAAGGCAGACGAAAATTTGGAGTGTGAGAAAGGGAATATATCTGCAAGATTCTCTAAGAGCAAAAGGCAGAGAAGTGTATCAATCGAGCGATAAGCTCCCTCTATTTATAAGAGACTGATTATCGGCTAAAAACTCATGTTTTAGTCGATGTAATAACACTTTATATACTGCATTTTACAAATGTTTGAGCTTAAATGATTATGAATTGTACTAAATTCTTGATTTATGCCTTGCATGAAGACTTTCCAACTTAAGAATTAATTCGGGATGAATTTGAGTGATTTGAGGCTCTGAAGTCTGAGTAAAAGCCAAATAAATCAAGTTGGGATCGTGTTCGGGGCTCACAACGCAAGTCCGGGGAGCAAAACAAATGAAAAAATGAAGCAGCGCAAAAAATTGCACTACCGCACCGCGGGGCGCGACGCAACAGTGCATTTTTGTTAGCTGCTTCAGTTTTAATTGCATTCTGCCTCAGGTTTTGTCAATACACGTACGTGGCGCACGGGGCGCGATGCGGGTGTGTAAAAAATCACAAAAATATTCAATTTCGGACTAAAAAGGGCATAATTATCAAAACCCCTTCTTACACAATTAAAAGAGGCAGAAGCCTCCATTATTAAAGAGATCAGACCTGATTTTAGAGAGGGAGACCAAATTTTTAGAGAGGAAAAGAAGGAGAAGACTCATCTTGGAGAGGAAAATCAAATAGGAGCATCATCTTGGAGCAATGATTGAAAGAATTTTTCTAAACCTCATCTTTGTATTTACTTATATTATGTTTAAGACTTTTATTATTGATATTTGTATAAATATGTGTAGCTAAAAACCCAAATATTCTGGGGTCGTGGGTGTTAGATGATTATGTTATTTGAAGCTTAGATTGAAGATCTTGAAATTATCGTTATGGGTTGTTTATTTGATTCTGCTTTTAATTATTTTACCGCATAGCTAACAGTAAAATACTATTTACGAATCTTGAATTAAACTTGAAAAAGGAAATTCTTGATTGCAAATGGAATTAGATAGAACAAGATCTGAATCTTGGGCATCGGGTGAAAGATTTGCGATTAAGATAGATATATACTTAATTGCCCTGTTTGGTTGAAAAATAGGAATTGTAAATACATTCTTGTTAATATTAATGTCATAGACATATAGGTATTAATTTAACTTGAATAGGCGCATAAGAATTCGACAGATTCTTATTGGTATTATTAACCTTATAATCAATAACCCAGATAATTCAAGAAATAAATCTTAAGCTAAGAACTTGGCATGATCTCTAGCAAGCCCATGACCCTGGAATATCTTTTATATAAATTGTTATCAGAATATTGTGTAATTGTCGTAGTAATTGTGTGTTGTATTATTGTTTGATTTTTAGTTAAATTGTAAATTGGTTATTTATGTATTTTGTGATAAATTAGCTTGAATTGATAATTGTTTAAGTCTGCATCAGTCGATGAGTTGATCACAATTCCTCGTGGGAACGATATTTTACTTACTACTATATTACTTGTCGATCGCGTACATTTGCGTGAGTGTTTTGGTCGCAACAAGTTTTTGGCGTCGTTGCCGGGGAATTAGAAATTAGCTACTTAACTGATTTAAGTTTTTATTAGCTATTTGTTTAAACCTAAATTTTCAATTTACTTTGTTTGTGTTGCGCAGGCTCTTCTCTTGAATGCGGAGGAGTAGAAGAACAAACCATCTCTTTCCTCTTGATCCTGAAATTGAAAGAACACTTCATAGAACGAGAAAGGAGTTTTTACTAGATACAGAACAGAAAGAGAGTTGGACATTCTAGTTCAACCACCACCAACAGTGATAGCAGGTAACCAAGAACGTCCGATGATAAAAGCAGCAAGGCCAAACCTTGCTAATATGACTCAGGCCATTGTGAAGCCTGAGATCACTGGTCACTTTGAGCTTAAATAGTACATGGTACAACTGATACAGTCCACTGGGAAATATGTAGGTCTATCTCATGAAGACCCACAGAGGCAGATTCAGAATTTTTTGGAAATAACAGATACTTACAACTATCTAAATGTTTCCAAGGATCATGTCAGGCTGACCTTGTTTCCTTTTTCATTATTGGGGGACACTAGAGAATGGTTGCAGAAGGAGCCTGCTAATTCAATCCATACTTGGGATGATTTGGCAAAGAAATTCTTAATCAAGTTTTTCCCTACTAAAAAGACAGTTTTTGTGGGGTCAGATTCTTGGGTTTCAACAACGGGATGGTGAGACTCTTCGCCAAGCTTGGGAAAGATACAAGAAACTACTCCGAGACTGTCCACATCATTGTCAAACTGATGAGGTATTGGTTCATGCTTTTGTTGATGGATTAGACGAGACTTCCAAGATGAATCTTGATTCAGCTTGTGGAGGTAGTTGCATGGCAAGACCATAAAGTGAAATACAACTCCTGCTGAATAACTTTACTACTAATGATCATAATTGGCAAGGTGAGGGAGAACCAAGGAGAGCAATGAAATAGAAAGCAGGGGTACTTGAACTTGATGACATTTCTGCCATGAGAGCAGATATAGAAAAATTGTCAAATTAAATGACTAGAATGACAATGGGACAGACACAAAAAATGTAGCATGTTCAACAAATGTCAATTTGTTGTGAAATGTGTGGTGACAATCACATGAGTGACATGTACCCCGTAAATCCTGAATCTGTTTATTATGTGGGGCAACAAAGTAGAGGTCCGATGAACCAACAAGCACAATATGGGAACACTTACAATCCAAATTGGAGGAATCATCCTCATTTCTCTTGAGGTGGGAATCAATCAAATCAGAATCAATCAAATCAGAATTAATATAGACCCCAAGGAAATTTTAATCAGCCTCAAAGGCCGCCGTAGCAAGTAGAAGAAAGTACAAATGATTTGTTAAAGAAATTGTTGCAAGATAATCAACAACTCAGAACTGACTTCAGAAATCTTGAAAGGCAAATGAGACAGCTGGCTTCAAATCAAAATGCTAGACCTGCAGGTGCTCTTCCAAGTGATACAGAAAAAAATCCTCAAGTGAGTGCAATTACACTTAGAACAGGAAGGGAATTAGAAGAAATTCCAACGAAGAAAAAAAACAAGCAAATACCTGAAGGTGAATTAATTCCCAAAGCAACACAGGAGGCAAAGAAAGATGATATAATTTTAGCGCCCGTGAACATTCCAAGACCACCACCACCTTTTCCACAAAGGCTGCAGAAAAAGAATGATGATTGCATGTTCAACAAATTTCTCACTATGTTGAGTCAGATTCAATTGAATATTCCGTTGGTAGATGCGATTCGTGAAATTCCAAAATATGCCAAATACCTAAAAGATATTATGGCTAACAAGAGGAGATTGACTAAATTTGAAACAGTTGCACTTACTGAGGAGTGCACTTCAAAGGTCCAAAATAAGCTTCCTCAAAAGCTTAAAGATCCGGGCAGCTTTACTATACCTGTGAGAATAGGCAATATTGATGTAGGCCATGCACTTTGTGATTTGGGAGCAAGCATAAATTTGATGCCTTTATCTTTGTACAAGCAATTGGGTTTGGGAGATCCAAAACCCACCACTGTGATGTTGCAACTAGCAGACAGATCTATAGCCTACCCGAAAGGAGTGATTGAAGATGTGCTGCTGAAAATTGGGAAATTTATTTTCCTGGTTGATTTCATTATCTTGGATTTTGAAGCTGATGGAAAAGTTCCTATTATATTGGGAAGACCTCTCTTGGCCACAGGTGATGCTATAATTAAAGTCAGAGAAGGAAAAATGATCATGAGAGTTGACAATGAGGAAGCTGTTTTTAATGTATACAAAGCTATTCAACTTCCTCGCCATTATGAAGAATTGTCACTGATCTCTGTCATGGAGATGGATGAGCATCTTATTGCCCCAAGCGTATATTTGAAGGATTCTTTAGAGAAGGCAATTGTGTTGTTTGATAGTTTGGAGATTAATGATGAGGCTGAAGAGATGAAACATATTTTGAATGCATCATGTGAATATCTAAAAGGATTAATTCCCTTTGAAACTTTGAACGGGCCAAATGGCCCTCCGCCAAAGCCATCAATTGAAGAAGCTCCAAAACTGGAACTAAAGCCTTTACCTTCTCACCTTCTTTATGCTTATTTGGGTAGTTCTAATACATTACCTGTTATTATTTCTTCTGACTTGTCTAAATTGCAGGAAGAAAAATTGTTGAGAGTACTGCATGAGCATAAAAGAGCAATTGGGTGGACAATGTCTGACATAAAAGGTATTAGTCCTGCTTTTTGCATGCATAAAATTCTCATGGAGGAAGGACACAAGCCGAGCATAGAACAATAACGCCGCCTAAATCCCAACATGAAAGAGGTGGTAAGAAAAGAAGTAATCAAATGACTTGATGCAGGTATTGTATTTCCAATCTCTGACAGCAAATGGGTAAGTCCAGTCCAATGTGTTTCAAAGAAATGAGGAATGACTGTAGTGAAAAATGAAAACAATGATCTAATTCCCATTCGAACTGTTACTGGGTGGAGGATTTGTATAGATTATAGAAAATTGAATAATGCCACCCGAAAAAAGCATTTTCCTCTCCCCTTTATTGACTAAATGCTAGATAGATTAGCTGGACAGGAATATTACTGCTTTTTGGATGGATATTCAGGATATAATCAGATTTTTATAGCCCCGGAAGATCAAGAGAAGACCACATTTACATGTCCCTATGGGAAATATGCATTTAAAAGAATGCCATTTGGTCTATGTAATGCACCTGCAACTTTTCAAAGGTGTATGATGACTATTTTTACTGATATGGTTGAAAGATTTGTGGAAGTATTTATGGATGATTTTTCTGTATTTGGATGTTCTTTTGATGAATGTTTAATGAATCTCGACAAGGTACTTGCAAGGTGTGAAGAGACAAATTTGGTACTGAATTGGGAAAAATGTCATTTCATGGTAAGAGAAGGTATCGTCTTAAGGCACAAAGTGTCCAAGAATGGATTGCAGGTGGATAAAGCAAAGGTGGAAACAATTGAAAAATTACCTCCACCAACATCAGTTAGAGGCATTCGCAGTTTCTTGGGCCATGCAGGTTTTTATCATCGTTTCATTAAAGATTTTTCAAAAATTTCATATCCTTTGTGCAGGCTTCTTGAGAAAGATACATCCTTCAAGTTTGATGTTGCTTGTCTGAAAGCATTTGATGAGTTGAAAAGAAGATTAATTACTGCACCAATTATAATTTCTCCGAATTGGGAACTTCCATTTGAGTTGATGTGTGACGTGAGTGACATAGCCATTGGAGTTGTTTTGGGGCAGCGGAAGGAGAAAATCTTTTACTCCATCCATTATGCGAGCAGAACTCTTAATCCAGCACAAATGAATTACGCTGTTACTGAAAAAGAGTTGCTTGCAGTAGTATGGGCATTTGATAAATTCAGGTCCTATCGAGTGGAAACCAAAGTCATAGTCTACACAGATCACTCAGCTATCAGGTATTTATTTGCAAAGAAAGATGCCAAGCCAAGATTAATCCGATGGGTTCTTCTTTTGCAGGAGTTTGATTTAGAGATTCGAGATCGAAAAGGGACGGAGAATCAAGTTGCAGATCATTTGTCCAGGTTGGAAAACCGAAGCCATGTAACTGAAGGGGAATCAATCAAAGAAACATTTCCTGATGAACAGCTACTAGCCATCACGTCGGATGAAACCCCATGGTATGCTGATTTTGTAAATTTTATTGCAAGTGGGGTGACTCCACCAGAATTCACGGCTGATCAAAGAAGAAGATTTTTACATGACGTGAGATTTTACATGTGGGACAAGCCTTTTCTATACAAGCAATGCGCAGATCAATTGGTAAGAAGGTGTGTCCCTGAAGAGGAGATGAATGCAATATTGCATGACTGTCATGCTTCTCTTTATGGAGGTCATCATGGTGGAGACAGAACAACACAAAAGGTTTTACAATCAGGTTTTTACTGGCCAAAATTATTTAAAGATGCACATGTTTTTGTCAAAAATTCTGACAGGTGTCAAAGAACAGGTACAATCATAAAGAGGAACGAGATGCCGTTGCAAAATATTTTGGCGGTAGAGCTATTTGATGTATGGGGAATTGATTTCATGGGGCCATTTCCATATTCTAATGGTCAAAGATACATTTTGGTTGCAGTTGAATATGTGTCTAAGTGGGTTGAGGCCATTGCTCTTCCTACTAATGATGCAAAGGTAGTGGTAAGTTTTGTAAAGAAACATATTTTCACACGCTTTGGAACTCCAAGGGTGTTGATAAGTGATGGAGGAACACACTTTTGTAACAAATTGCTAAAAAATATTTTGTCCAAATATGGGGTAAGACATAAGGTTGCTACTGCATATCACCCTCAAACGAGTGGTCAAGTTGAGGTATCCAACAGAGAAGTAAAACAGATTTTGGAGAAAACAGTGAGTGCAAATAGGAAGGATTGGTCCGCTAAATTAGAAGATGCATTATGGGCTTACCGAACAACATACAAGACTCCAATAGGTACTTCTCTATACAGGTTAGTTTATGGAAAAGCATGTCATTTACCTGTTGAGATAGTACACAAAGCTTATTGGGAAATCAAAAAGTTAAATATGGATATGGATTTAGCCAATGAAAAAAGGTTGCTACAACTCAATGAACTCGATGAGTTTAGATTGCATGCTTATCAAAATGCCAAGTTATATAAAGAAAAGACCAAGAGGTGGCATGACAAGCACATCCAACATCGTGAGTTTGAGTCGGGTCAAGAAGTTCTGTTATTTAATTCAAGGTTGAAACTTTCTCCGGGAAAGCTTAAGTCCCGTTGGGCAGGCCCTTTTGTTGTGGTAAGTGTGACTCCCCATGGAACCGTCGAATTGAGGGACATAAATGCAAGTGATACATTCTTGGTGAATGGGCAGCGGGTAAAACATTATTGGGGTGGTGATATTAAACGTCACAAGACCTTGGTAGATTTGATTGATGTGTGATGAAGTGTGGCGTCGTACCGCGACGTTAAATTAGGCGCTTGTTGGGAGGCAACCCAATGACTAACATTACTAATTTTTGAAGTGTATATATTTATTAGTTTAGAAATTTTAGATTTTAGATGCTATAATGTTTAATTAGGTGCATGGCATGAAATCAATGTACAATGAAGTAGGGGTGAAAATATGTGCTAAAAATTTGAAAATTAGGCTAACTCTGTGAAAAATTGGCTTAATGCACCGCGTGGGGCGTCGTGCCACATACCGCGCGAGGCAAAATTGCACAGATGAGGTAGAATACAAAATTTTCGGAGCAACAAAAAATTTTGCACTACGACGCCGCGGGGCGCGACGCGGTAGTGTATTTTGTTAAGGAAAAAAAAATCATTTTGTTTTAATTAATCCGGCTCCCCCTCCCCTTATTCATTGAAACCTTATCTAATTCTCAAACCCTCCTCAACTCTCTGCCATTCCAACTCTCAAACCATCCAATTCACTCAACAATCCAACCTCAAGTTCTTCTCCTTGCAAGGTAAGTAAATTTTTTTCTTTCTTCTTTCAATTTAGTAGTAACTCATGTGTATAAACCCTAGAAATTTTTTGTTCATAAATTTTTTTTAAATTTATTTTGTTAGTATTGTTGCACATAGTAGTAGAAACTTAAAATATATATTCTCTTTGTAGTTATGGAGGATTTGAAGGTGTGTTGAGGTGAAATGGGTTATATTTATTGATGAAAAATGTTGAGGGGTACACTAATCCGAAAATACATATAAGAAAGTGAAAAATTGTGGTTTGAATATTATTGTGTAGGTTTGGTGTTGTTAGAGTTGTGAAGTGAGGTAGATTTGTGTTGTTAATATGGTGATTATACCTCATTTTAAGTTAAAATTTAAGAAAAACAAGACAGGCTCACAATGTATTTGTTAAAATGTCTGAGTGACATGAAATTGAAATATGCTGCAAATTGAGAAACAAATTGCATTGTGAGATGTTGTTATTGATAACAACTATAACAGTAGGCTAAAACATAATTTTTCTGTTGCCTTATGTGAAAAATGAGAAGGAAGATTCTTGCTAATTGCACCTATATAGTATACTTTGTATAATAACTTAGAATGTTGCAAAATAAACTAGAATAATTTTATGTTTAAGTTTAATATTTTTAGCATAATTTTTTATTTCTTTATGTTATTTTCTTTGCAATTGGTGAAATTGTCTCTACATTGGGGTAACCCGATAAACGTGAGATCTTTCTAATTGAAGAACATGGTAGTCTGAATCCCTATTCTACATGCTAAGTGTCTACATGTTAATGAAATAAGTGTGGGGTATTTGTTCCAACTGCTATTACAACGTTATAGCTAATATATCATGTTGTGCAGATATAATATCTCGGAGACCAAGCAAAAGATCAAACACAGGATTATTTGAAGTTGCATCTACTAGCAGTCGAGGAGGTAGAAGGGCACCACCTCCAGCACCAGTTGTGGAGGAAGAGGAACATTTTGATCTGGATGCTGATGAGGTGCCAGAATGCAAATATGGCATAAGAGCCATTCCAACTCATACAATACAGTGGTTCCAGTCCTTTGTACCTGCTGTGATACCAAATTCCGAAGTTGCAATTGATGCAGCAAAACTTGCTCGTAAGTATAATACTATATATACTAACATTCGAGCTTTGGGTTTTGAAGGGCTATTTTTCCAAGGTGATAGTGTGAACATCAACTTGGTGAAGGAATTTTATGCTAATTAGCAACCAGGAGGTAATTTAGATGCAACTTATCAAATAAGGGTCAGAAACAGAGTGATCCCATTTTCTTCTACGGTCATAAATCAA
The DNA here is from genome assembly GCA_026770625.1 of Nicotiana glauca. Taxonomy (NCBI): domain Eukaryota; kingdom Viridiplantae; phylum Streptophyta; class Magnoliopsida; order Solanales; family Solanaceae; genus Nicotiana; species Nicotiana glauca. The sequence goes on from MU665287.1 coordinate 93,056, forward strand.
ACAATGGGTTTCACGGAGCACTCGCATAAGCTATTTCAGCGGTTTCTTCGTAGATCGGATTATCCAGACATTTGCAGACAGCTATGTGGTACAGAATCCTTCGCCTTGTGAACTAGAGATTCAAATGGGTGTCACAAGGACATGAAGAAAGGGACATTCCAGCATCCTGCCAGGGTTGTTTTGAAGATAATAAATGCAAGAATCTTGCCAACACAAAGTGATACAGATGTATCAAGATTAAAGATTTGCTTGATTTACGCATTTTTGATAGGAATGCAGGTTGATCTTGGAAAGATTATGCTGGACCACATGTCAAAGGTGAGACCTTTTGGGGGCACCGCTTACACTATCCGAGTATGATCACTCGGTTATTGCGGACGTATTGTATTGAAGAAGAGTATCACTACGATAGGAAAATAGAAGAAACATTTCCTATCATGGCGCTTGATGTCACTAATGTGATAGATCCGCCTACTGATGCACTTAATGCCGATCAAAGATTTGTCCGGGTGGAAGAGACTTTGCAGATATTGTTTGCTGACATGCGCCTTCGCGCTTCCAGAGGGGAAGTGAACTTGGAAGAGTTGCAACAAAATCACCCTCTGTCTCCTCTAACTCAACAGTGGTTAGGATTGGCTCAGCAAGGACAAATTCCACCTGATGAAGATGTGAAATCTATTCCCTCAGATGTCGAGGAATACTTGCGCACCTTTGAGGATGAAGATGCTTAGGCCAATGGCCTTAGGGAGTCTTTTATAATCTAGTTTGTTTTTCTTTTGCATTAGGGACAACGCAAAGTTTTAAGTGTGGGGTGACTTGCCCCTATTGTAATGCACTTAATTTTGTATTTTTGTATTTTGTTTGATTGTATTTAGTTATTTTGTTTAATTTTGTTTAGTTATTTTTAGTTTGTTTTGATAGATTATATTGTTGATAGATAGTAAGTAGTACTAATTTCGAATTAGATCCCTGCTGAATTTTTTTGATGAAAAATGAGGTATCGAAATTCGAAATTTATTTAAAAAAAAAATTCTTGTTCATGTTAGTTTGCTAGTTTTGGTTTAATTTAAATAGTTCCCCTTGGTTTTTCTTTGTACCTCGGTTCTTTTCCAAGGGTGTATTTGAACCGGGTATAGTATAAATTTTTTTATTATTTCTATTGAATAAAAAGTTTCTAATTTACAGAGTCTGTCTCCTTAAATGCACATGCTTAAGAAAGTGATATATGCCTTATTTGTGATGTTCAATCTCAATTCTTGATTCTAAAATAAGTGCATTAAATTGTATAATTATGACTACGCTTAACTGCTTTGACTAGAGAGTCGAGAAAGATCCAAGCTTGAGTGAATTGTGTACCAATGTGTGAGTAAGGATTGCTGAAATATTCTGTGTATAATAGTGATGTCTAGAACTTGCCCCCAAGTATTTTAAAAAGCGAAATAGTAGCATTGTTCAGTTTAGGAGATGATATAGGCATTTCTTTGTTAAACCAGCTTGATAATTATTTTCACCTAATTGTATATATCTTAGTCAAACCATTTGAGCCGTTAATCCTATTTCTTTGGCACCCGCGTTATAAACCTTACCAATTTATGTAATATATCAGTTATTTGCACCTCTATCTCTCATGAGCACTTAATGTTGTTTTAATATTGAAGAAGTTGAGAAGAAATTGGTTGGTTTATCTTGAAAAAAAAGAAAAAAAAAGAAAAGAGTGAATAATATATATATATATATATATATATATATATAGGGGATGAATTTTCAGTAGTAACATTCCCTAACATAAGGTGCTTAAAGATAATGAGATTTGTTGTTAGTATGTAAAAATCTCAAAAAGGTTGGAGATGATTTAACATAGGAGTGATGCTGAAATTTTAAAATATGTTGTATGTATGGAAGTGTTTAAAGAGGTGTAGTTACTACATTCTATATTTTCACACCTTTTTTTTCAGCCTACATTACAACCAATAAAAGTCCTACTTGATCCTTGCCTGAATAAGCTCAATTAGTAGAGTATTACACTAGGGGCAAACATATGGTATGTCATCTGTTGCACATGAATTTCAATTCTGAGAGTGAGTTAATTCTTCCTATTTTGAGTTCCTGAATATTCTTGATTATTATTTTGAGAGGAACTATTTGTGGGAGGGCACATGATTTGTAAAGGCAAGGAGAACTTTTTGACCTTTGTGCTAGAGTAAGTAAGCAAGTTATGAAAATGCGTGGCACTTGTGAGTCATGTCTTGAGGTTGAAATATTATGATTGGTACTTAAGTGTGAGCATGTGTTGTTACAGGAAATTGTTTGATAAAAAGATTTTCAATATGGGAAATGTATGTTAATTGCTCGAGGACAAGCAATGGTTTAAGTGTGGGGTGTTGATCATAGGCTAAAAACTCATGTTTTAGTCGTTGTAATAACAATTTAATTACTGCATTTTACAAATATTTGAGCTTAAATGATTATGAATTGTACTAAATTCATGATTTATGCCTTGCAGGAAGACTTTCCAACTTAAGAATTAATTCAGGATGAATTTGAGTGATTTGAGGCTTTGAAGTCTGAGTAAAAGCCAAATAAATCAAGTTGGGATCGTGTTCGGGGGGTCACAACGCAAGTCCGGAGAACAAAACAAACGAAAAAACGAAGCAGCGCAAAAAAATACACTACCGCGCCGCGGGGCGCGACGCGGCAGTGCATTTTTGTTAGCTACTTCAGTTTTAATTGCATTCTGCCTCAGGTTTTGTCAATACACGTACGCGGCGCACGGGGCGCCACGGGGCGCGACGCGGGTGTGTAAAAAATCGCAAAAATATTCCATTTCGGAGTAAAAAAGGCATAATTGTTAAAACCCCTTCTTACAAAATTAAAAGAGGCAGAAGCCTCTATTATTAAAGAGACCAGACCTGATTTTAGAGAGGGAGACCAGATTTTTAGAGAGGAAAAGAAGGAGAAGACTCATCTTGGAGAGGAAAATCAAAGAGGAACATCATCTTGGAGCAAGGATTGAAAGAGTTTTTCTAAACCTTATCCTTGTATTTACTTATATTATGTTTAAGACTTTTATTATTGATATTTGTATAAATATGTGTAGCTAAAAATCCAAATATTCTGGGGTCGTGGGTGTTAGATGATTATGTTGTTTGAAGCTTAGATTGAAGATCTTNTCATAGACATATAAGTATTAATTTAACTTGAATAGGCGCATATGAATTCTACAGATTCTTATGGGTATTATTAACCTTATAATTAATAACCCAGATAATTCAAGAAATAAATCTTAAACTAAGAACTTGGCATGATCTCTAGCAAGCCCATGACCCTAGAATATCTTTATAAAAATTGTTATCAAAATATTGTGTAATTGTCGTAGTAATTGTGTGTTGTATTATTGTTTGATTTTTAGTTAAATTAATTGTAAATTGGTTATTTATGTATTTTGTGATAAATTTGATTCAATTGATAATTGTTTAAGTCTGCATCAGTCGATGAGTTGATCACAATTCCTCGTGTGAACGATACTTGACTTACTACTATATTACTTGTCGATCGCGTACACTTACGTGAATGTTTTGGTCGCAATAGAGACGTAAATCCCCTAAGCACGAAGCCCAAGAGCCGCCAATCGATCTGATATGGCACGAAACGTTTCAGTTCCCTAGGAACGTGTGCCATAACGGCAGTAATCATGAACACTACCACACGCAAAAAAAACCAAGTAATGCAACTAAGGAATGAAAAGTCTGAGGTCAGATTTTGCTCGAACTCGTGGCAATCATGATCCGTCTGCCGAGCCCGACAGGGGACGACCCCGACAGATGGAGGGACTAATTGTATTGGTCAAAATCTGACCGCCACAACTGAACTAGCCAACGACCGAGCAGTGAAAGATAACATAGCCCACTCTGCATCCCTTTCCCGATATCCGTCGAGTTGGAAAGAGCAGTGCCTAAAGGGACGACCAAGATATGTTGGAGGCATAAAAGCGTCGGCCCAAGTAAAGATCAAAGGTGCTTTGACTATAAATAGTGAGGAAAAACCTTCAATGAAGGAGGCGGTCCCCCTATTCTCTCCAGATCCCTCATTTCTTGTACTCTTCTTAGGAGAGAAATAATACATCGAAGAAGAATGTGTGAGGTTACCCCTTGGATCGATCGATGGGAATTTCAATGTACAATGTCAATAAGATATGTTGTACCCCTTTTGTCTCGTACAATATTTATACTATCAGTTCTTTGGTATGGAATTTATTATGCTTGACTAAGATTTACCCTTTCATTTTCTTTGATTGATTTGTTCAAAAGAATTATAATATCTTTTGAGTCAAACGTAAGGAAAAGTTAAGGAACACATTAAATGCAAGTTGGGTAGGAGCCTAGAAACAAAAATACAACAACATATATAGTATTACCCCATAGTATGGAATACTGAGAAATAGTATGTACTCTTACCTCACTCCTAAAACCAGGAATCCTAACAATAAAATATTTACATGTCAGTATTATAATAATAGTGACCTTTTACCAAACACCTAGCCATGCAGAGAGTTTTGTTTTATTGTATTTTTTATAGGCAAATGCTGAGTAGGATACTCACACTGAAAAAAAGTATAAAGAGACAAATAAATAAATGTTGATGACACATTAAAATTGCAATAAAAGATGAAAATGTAGTGATTTCTGAATAAAATTATATATAAAGGCTGTCTCTCCCCGGTATCCTATGAAACAGAAACACGTGATTGCAATTGTATTATAATAGGAAATATACAATAAAGAAAGTTATGTCGAGAAATTAGAAGAAGAAAAGAAGTCATAATACCATTCAAAAGCAAAACGAAAAAAGAAAATGTTGCAATCCCCTACTTTATTCGACTTCGATATAATCAAGCTCAAGTTTTATAGTTTTCAACAAGTTTCCTAATATTCGTAAGTAAATGTGTAAACTACAAAACTATTTATAAAGTGTGTTATAATCTACTTCGTCCATTTGAAAATTGAATATCTTGTTATAAATATATTATATTATGAATGTTCATTTGATATTCCGTTGTAAATAAACTTTCTGAAAAATTTATCCATATGAGGTTCCACCGTAAATATGGTTATCTATTTAGTACTCTATTTGAAATAAGCCTCCTGAAAAAACTTATCACTTTGGCACCCGGTTATGAATAAACATTACTTGCGGTATAAGATTATCCATATCTGATATAGTAGCAGCTTACACAACAGTATGTAGTAGCTTACACATCAATTTGTAATAGCAGCTTGCAGTAACAGCTTACACAACAACTTCCTTTCTTCTATAAATAGAAGAAATTTCAGTTCATTATGTACATCAGTTTGAATTCGAATAATATATCAGTTTCTCTCTATACTTGTCTTTACTTTACAATTTTTATTTTATAACACGTGATCAGCACGATACTCTGCCATCTCGAGCAAATACTTTAAAAGTATCTGAGGTACGAACTTTCTTTTTCTAAATAATGTCAAATCGTTCTAAACTTGAATTTGTAGCTCTAGATATATCGGGCAAAAGCTACATGTCTTGGGTGCTTGATGCTGAAATTCATCTTGATGTGATGGGTCTGGCAGACACCATCAAAGACAAAAAATGAGGCATCAAACCAAGACGGTGCCAAAGCAATGATATTCCTACGCCATCACCTTGATGAAGGACTGAAAATGGAATATCGTACTGTTAAAGATCCAGTCATACTGTGAAATAATTTGAAAGATAGATATGACCACCTGAAGATGGTCGTTCTTCCATAGGCACGATATGATTGGACTCATCTAAGGCTACAAGATTTTAAATCTATGTGTGTATAATTCTGCTATGTTTAGAATTATTTCCCAATTGAAATTATGTGGTGATAATATTACTGATCATGATATGTTAGAGAAAAATTTCACCACTTTTCATGCCTCGAATATGCTCCTGCAAGATCCATATCGATAGATGGGGTTTAAAAAATATTCTGAACTTATCTCACATCTTCTTGTAGCCAAGCAACATAATGAGCTATTAATGAAAAACCATGAAAGCCGACCTACTGGTTGTTGTTCATTCCCTGAAGTGAATAAGACAAACTTCCACCAAGCTAAACGTGAAAGAGGTCGTGGCCCTAATTGTGGTCATGGCTGTGGTCAGGGAAGAAACTCTAATCATGATAATAATAATGCACCAAAGAACCCTCCTCACCACCAGCAGTGGAAAAGTAAGGAACAAAAGCATGAGCGGTGCAATCACCAAATGCAGAAAATGCTTGCTACAGATGTGGAGAAAAATGACACTGTCACGTATCTGTCGTATGCCAAAGCACCTAGTTGAACTTTATCAAGCCTCCCTAAAGAGGACAGAGAAAAATGCTGAAGTAAATTTTATTTCTGAAGATAATTTAGACTTCATGCATTTGGGTGTATCTGATTACTTTGCACTCCCGGAAGGAGAAACAAGTCATGTAATCGGTAGTGAATCTGTAGAAATGTAAATATTTTAATTTTTGTTGTTTGTAATAGATAGTATGGTTATGTAATTGTTGTACATAAATAAAAGTTATGCTTTGATAATAATTTTTCTATAATATATTTTATTCATGTCATTTTGCAGAATATGGATAATTCTCAAATTCTGTTTGGATCAAAGACAAATCATGAAGATATTTGTGTTATTGATAGTGGAACAACTCATTCCATGTTCAAGGATCGAAAATATTTTTCTTATTTGCATAAGGAAAAAGAAAACGTTTCAATAATTTCTGGTAATATAAGTTTGATTGAAGACTCCGGAAGAGCCATAATATTTCTGTCTAAGGGAACAAAACTTATTATAGACAATGCATTGTTCTCCTCCAAGTCTTGAAAAAATTTGTTGAGTTTTATAGATATCTGCCGAAATGGATATCATGTTGAGACAATAGATAAAATGAACATGGAATATCTTTGTATTGCAAAGACATTTCTAGCCAGAAATGCATTGTAAAAAAGTTACCAACTTTATCTTCTGGCTTATACTATTCAAAAATTAGTATAGTTTAAGCACACTCTATCATAAACCAGAAGTTTATGGATTCAAATACTTTTGTGCTTTGGCATGACCATTTGGGCCATCCTGGATCAATAATGATGAGATAATTATTGAAAATTTGAGTGGGCATCCATTAAAGAACCTGAAGATTCTTACAAATGACGAATTTTCTTGTGATTCTTGTTATCAATACAAAATGATCACTAGACCATCACCAATGAAGGTTGACATTGAATCCCCTACCTTTTTAGAGCGCATACATGTGGATATATGTGGGCCTATTCACCCACCAAGTGGGTTGTTTAGATATTTTATGATCCTAATAGATGCATCTTCAAGATGGTCTCATGTGTGCCTACTATCATCTCGCAACCTGGCGTTTTGCTAAGCTATTAGCCCAAATAATTCGATTAAGGGCACAATTCCCAGATTTATCCTATAAAGGCTATTCGCCTTGATCATGCTGGAGAATTCTCATCTCAAGCTTTTGATGATTATTGTTTATCAGTTGGGATAAAAGTTGAACATCCTATAGCTTATGTTCATACTCAAAATGGCCTTGCAGAGTCATTTATTAAACGCCTACAATTGATAGCAAGACCACTACTTATAAAAACAAAATTGCTCACTACTGTTTGGGGTCATACTATCTTGCATGCAACATCACTTATCCATCTCAGACCAACATATTATAATAAATATCCTTCATCACAATTAGTTTTTGGTCATGAACCAAATATTGCCCATCTATGAATTTTTAGATGTGCTGTATATGTGCCAGTAGCACCACCACACGCAGTAAGATGGACCACAGAGAAGGATAAGAATATATGTTGGGTTTGCACCACACTCTATTATTCACTATCTTAAACCATTAAAAGGAGATTTATTTACTGCTCGATCTGCAGAATGTCGGTTTGATGAAACAAATTTCCCACAATCAGAGGGAAAGAAAAAGCAAATCAAAAGAGAAATTGTGTGAAAAGTTTCATCATTATCTCACTTTGATCCATGTACCGCTATATGTAATCAGGAGGTCCAGAAGATCATCCATTTACATACTATAGCAAATCAAATGCCAAACGCATTTACTAATTTAAAAAGGATAACTAAGTCACATATCCCTGCAAAGAATGTGCCTATCCGAATTGATGTCCCAGTAGCACCATCTACTAGTATGAGAGCTAGTGAACCTAAAGCATGCCTGAAGCATGGCAGGCCTTTGGGTTCTAAGGATCGAAATTCTCAAAAAAGAAAATTGATAAATGATCAAAACGATACTATGAAGGGATCTTCCGAAGAGACCCAAAATCTGATTAATTCTGAGATTCCTGAAGAAATTATTGAACCCGAAGCTCATGTGAGCGAGGAACTTTTAATAAGTTTGACCGATGATGAGATAAATTTAAATCGATCTAAAATAGTGGTAGATAATATTTTTGCATATAATGTTGCACTTGATATTATGCAATATAGTGAGGATCTTGAACCTCGATCTGTCGAAGAATGTCGACAAAGACCTGATTGGCCAAAATGGCAAGAGGCAATTCAATCGGAATTAAAGTCACTTGCTAAAAGAGAGGTCTTTGGACAAGTAGTCCAAACACCTGCTGGTATAAAACCAGTTGGTCATAAATGGTTTTTTGTGCGAAAAAGGAATGATAAAAATGAAGTTGAAAGATACAAAGTTCGCCTTGCTGCACAAGGATTCTCACAACGACCTAGAGTCAATTTTGATGAAACATATTCACCTATTATGGATGCCATGATATTTCGATATCTCATCAGTTTAGCACTACATGAAAAGCTTGAAATATATCTAATAGATATAGTTACAGCTTATCTATACGGTTCACTTGATGATGAAATTTATATGAAAATCCCTGAAGGATTTAAAATGCCTGAAGCAAATTCAAAATCTCAGGAGATGTATTCAATTAGATTACAAAGATCTTTTAGGGTTTAAAGCAGTCTTTGCGCATGTGGTATCATTGCCTTAGTGAATATTTGGTGAAAGAAGGTTACATAAATGATGTTATTGGTCCATGTATTTTTATAAAGAAAATGGCATCAGAATTTGGTATACTTGTTGTTTATGTTGATGACATAAATCTTGTTGGAACTCTAGAAGAGATCCAAAAGGCAAGTGAATATCTTAAAAAAGAATTTGAGATGAAAGATCTTGGAGAGACAAAACTTTGTCTTGGTCTGCAAATTGAATATTTAGCAGACGGAATCTTTATCCATCAATCTGCATATACAGAAAGGATCTTAAAACACTTTTACATGGGCAAAGCGCACACACTGAGTATACCAATGGTTGTTCGATCACTTGAAGTGAATAAGGATTTGTTCCGACCTCCAGAAGAGGATGAGGAACTCCTTGGCCCCGAGGTACCTTATCTCAGTGCAATTTGTGCACTAATGTATCTTGCTAATGCTACAAGGCTTGACATAGCATTTCCTGTTAATTTACTAGCAAGATACAATTCTTCTTCTACACGAAGATACTGGAACGAGATTAAGCATATATTCTGATATTTAAAGAGAACTCTTGATATGGGTTTGTTTTATGCTAACAAAGATACTGCAGATCTTGTTGGTTATGTAGATGCAGGTTATTTATCTGATCCTCATAAAGCTCGATCTCATACCGGGTACATGTTTACATATGGAGGTACTATTATATCATGGCGCTCCACAAAGCAATCTATTGTTTGCTACTTCTTCAAATTATGCTGAGATAATAGCTATTCATGAAGCAAGTAGGGAATGCATAAGGTTGAGATCAATCATTCATTTTATTCGAGAAAAATATGGTTTGGAATGTGAGAAAAGACCCACAATTTTATACGAAGATAATGATGCGTGCATATCCTAATTGAAGGGAGGATTTATAAAAGGAGATAAAACAAAGCACATTTTACCAAAATTATTCTACACACACGACCTTCAGAAAAATGGTGACATTAATGTGCAACAAATACGTTCAAGTGATAATCCAGCAGATTTATTCACTAAATCTTTGCCAACTTCAACTTTTGAGAAGATGGTATACAAGATTGGAATGTGGAGACTCAAATATGTAAAGCAAGATTTTCATCAGGGGGAGTAATGTCACGCCCCAACCTCGGGAGGTGCGACCGACGCTCAATCAAGTGAACCCGACTGAGCAAGCCTAACCGAACACTTTCTACCCCAACTCAATATGAATACGGAACTCATGCCTTTGATTTATTTAGATGATAATACACGATGTATACCACATTACTGGTTCATATCATATCATAAAAATTTACCGTTCATAAGCTAGCTTCATGGATTCTATTAGAGTTATGGCTTAAGGAGATCACAAGTTTAGGATTACAACATATACATATAGTGGACTCCCCGAAACCCGTACAGAACCCACACTAGTGTCTTTGGAGCCTCTAAGGATACAATAGATAAGCATGACTATGCCGGCAACAAGGCCCCGGCTATACCTCAAAAGTGAAAAGCTGAAATAACAAAAGATACACCATATAGCCCCATGGAAGAATAAGGGGCTCACCAAGACTTCGAGTAGAAGAACGCTCCACTACACACGGTCGGCACTGTCCACTATGGAGCCACCTACAATCATAATACGAATGTAGCACCCCCGAAAAAAGGGACGTCAGTACATTTAAATTGTACTGGTATGTATAACTGAACACCATTTTACTAGAAAGAACTGTCAAATAGATACAAGCAATTAATACGGGCAAATCAAAGAAGCAATTCGTATAATTCTTCATACAATTTCCACAACACAGATTAGGGCAATTCTGTCACGTGTTCACCACTGTTCTCATTACCACCGTCGTCTCGAGCGGAGTCCGATCACGACCCAACCAGCTAGGTCACCTCATTGGAGGTATTACTCACAATCAATATTTCATTTCCCTTATCCGGAATCCAATATCGGCACATTACCACCATGTGTGCGGCATGGTGTCCGATGACGACCCTACCGGCTAGGTCACCTCATTGGAGGCATTACTCAATTCTCATCAGTCAACATCTTCAAATATCTATCCCACACATATCAAGGATAATTCAGGTTACAAATCACAGGTAAATGAGCACATAGCTAGCATGAATAGTTCTTTGTTTCAATGTCGGCTTATAACCCAAGTAATTCAACACATAATTATACCTTTCATCATTCTCTAATTATCAAGATTTGTGCATTATTCACATTGAGGAACATCCTTCACGAATAGGTATAGTTATATACAATTCAATTAGTGCGTAATGACAATCAATACTCTAGCCAATTTAACTCTTACCATACTTTTGAAATGACAACGGAGCTCAATTTCTAATAAAAAGGAGTTTTAGCCATACATACCTCAATAAAGCTCTTCCTTACTCTTTTACAAATTTCCGGAACTCTTAGCGCTTCGATCTATTGAGCAAGAATTTCAAATTAAATTGAGAATTAGAGACGAAACTGAAATTCTAGCTTGGTTCGAGCATATCGTCAAGCACTAAAGGTGCACTATGACCTTAGGCCCCTTTTTGTGAGGAATTTCTATTATTTTGTACCCCCAATTGCCCCCTTTTTAATTTTACTACTTTCCAATACTCTATGGTGGTATGCATGCAAGAGATTCATTCTCATACTCATGAATTACTATCCCTAATGACCCCATATGGCCCAGTATACAATTATGAGCTGAGGTGATGGAGCCTTACCTCTTGGGATGAAGATTCAGGAGCCTTCACTTGATTAGTTTCAAGGATATAGCAAGATTCTAAGGAGAATTTGATTGGGGGACACTTTCCACCTCTAAGACCATCTTTCTCTCTATAACAATCTCAGAAAATAGGCTTAGACTGAGCCAAAATATTGAATATATCGATAGGGAGGTCGGGTTAAAAATTAGAAAATTAGAGCCCCGAGTAAAATATGCGATCGCATCTGTGATCGCAGAATGAACATGCGGTTCGCATAATGGACCGCAAAATACCTCCCAAAAACCATACGTTCTGACTCAGTCTGCGGTAATAATGCGGCCTGCATTCACATTCTACGGTCGCAAAGTGCACCGCAGAACTGACACTCACAAAATTCAAAGGAGAAAGTGCGACGACTATGCGGTCCGCATTTCGATTATGTGACCGCATTTAGACCGCATAGCTGACTTCAATTTTAACCAACACTCTGACTCACTCTGCGGCAGATATGTGGTCTGCATTTTTATTATGCGACCGTATTCTGGACCGCATAACTGACTTCAATTTTAACCAACACTCTGACTCATTCTGCGGCACATATGCGGTCCGCATTTCTATTATGCGACCGCATTCTGGACCGCATTTCTTGCATTTTTCTGGAAACTTATTCTTGACTTTTTAATGCACTATTTAATCCAAAAAGATCCGCGCCGCGGCAAGCTTGTGAATTTCTAACACATGCTCCTAACTTGGCACCACGGAATCCGGATTTTCGAGTAGGAATTTCACAGGGCCTTACAATTAAAATACGCGATGCACTATTTTTTCCTTACTAAGTTTTTTTCCCATGGGGGTTTCTTATAAGGATTTTAATTAGACACCTAGCAATGCATATTACTAAAAATGTGTACTATTTTTCCTTCACTAGGATTTTTATCCCACATGGTTTTTTCCAGTAAGGTATTAATGAGGCACATTATCTTTTAATGAACATCCAAGAGGGAGTGTTATAAATATATTATATTATGGATGTTCATTTGATACTCCAATGTAAATAAGCTTCCTGAAGAAGTTCATCCATATGGGGTTCCGCCGTAAATATGTTTATCTATTTAGTATTCTATTGGAAATAAGCCTCCTGAAGAAGCTTATCACTTTGGTACCCGGTTATGGATAAACATTACTTCCGGAAGAAGATTATCCATATCGGGTATAATAAACTTATCCTTTCGATACTCCGTTATGGATAAACGCACCCCCAATAGAAGATTATCCATACAGGGTATAATAAGCTTATCCTTTCAGTACTCCGTTATAGATAAACATTACTCTCAGTATAAGATTATCCATATCTGGTATAGTAGCAGCTTACACATAAACTTGTAGCTTGCAGTAGCAGCTTACACAGCAGCTTGCAGTAGCAGCTTACACAACAACTTCCTTTCTTCTATAAATAGAAGAGATTTCAGTTCGTTATGTACATCAGTTTGAATTCGAACAATATATATATTCAATAAAAGTTTTAAGACAAATATAAAATTTTCACAAAAGTTAATAGGTTGTAACTCAAAGGTTAGTGTTTATCCTAAAAATGGATAACAATTGAATTTGTATTGTGGTTTTAAGGAAACGTGATTTTACTTAGCACAAACTAATCAAAAACGTAAATTAATATTGAAATTGGCTGTAAATAGAATTGAAGCAAACCAAATGAATCAAGTAGCCTTAGCCCTCTAATTTGATCACCCTTGAACTAAGTGGAGATTCAGATGATAATGTAACGGAGTAACAAACCAAACAAGTATTCCACTGAAAAATATGAACACAGTAATAAAGTATTGAGAGCTTAATAGAAAGGAGTGTATTTTGATTTATGTAACGTTAATATCACGTCCTTTACAAATGATCAGATCCCCTTTATATAGTAGGGGAGTCCTATCCTTAGTACAATTCTAAATACAGTAAAAAATCCCATGATTGACTAATTAATCGGCCTCTTCTTGATACGTAACAGAATTTGCACCGTGATCTTCGCCCGATTGCGGATGTTTCATCTTTCCGTTATTTGACCCAGTACGCTTCCCTCGAACTCCATCTTATTCGGTCTCGATCTCAATCGGTCTCAGGGTCTCGAACTTAATCAGTCTCAGGGTCTCGAGCTCGGCAACCTAACTCTGCATTATAGTTTGATATAAATCGAAGCCGATCCTCGACTTATCATGCTCCAGCCTCGATCAGTCGCAAAAAAAGGGCAAGGTCGATTTTGATCGTATAAAGTTAGCTGTGTTTCCACGAATGTTGAATTCACAATAAGGAGCGTTTTTCTTCCAAATTCAAAATAATCTAATTAGCGATTTTGCAGATATTTAGTTGGTATTACTACATAGAGTTTGACTGTATTCTTGGATTCAAACTTATTTCATCTTGGTGTATATTCCTAATTGTTGCAATTACCTTTTCTTTTTTAGTCGTTCTCTAGCCGAGAGTCTGTCAGAAATAGACTCTCTGCTCTTCCAGGGTTAGGGGTAATGCTGCGTATCTTACCCTCCCAAAATCCCGTGGAAAATTACTGAGTTTGTTGTTATTGTTGCTGTTGCAAATATTTGGTTGTCAAAAGAAATTTGCAATCAATTAGTACAATAAATCTTATTAATGGTACTTTTTTGGTTGGCATTATTTATGGTCAATTCCAAATAGTTTTAAAATGAAAATAAAACCGTGTGTGTGGATATATATATACTACGTACAACTTACTTTAGTTGGGGTGTCCTGTTTCCCTACTTCTACTACTACTGCACCACTTCTTTGTTTCCACTCTCGGTCACACTGCACAAAAACTGTGACTATTTCAAGTGAAATAACAGAGATCTACAATAAAAACAACTGGCGATCATAAATGTTTCTCCAAACGAAATCGTGAGCTTTTGCTGCTGTAAGATTTCACGGATTCTCCATCACTATACTGCATAGGTACAATCCAACTAAGATTGGCAAAGTAGTACTCTTCATTGTGATCCACACTCTATTATCTTGTCAATTTATTTTGGATTTTCACTGAATTAATATTGCCATTATATATTTACTTTTGAAATTGAAACCACTAAGTGATGGAGCTTGATAAGGTGACGATGGAGATTTTCTCCAAGCTAGAGCAGAAGTGGTTGTACCAATACGAAGGGAAGAAAAAGCGTATTCTCAGTATTGACGGTGGTGGAACTACCGGCATTGTTTGTGGTGCCTCTTTGATTCGTCTCGAAGATCAGATCCGTGTGAAAACCAGCGATCCTGAAGCTCGAATTTCGGACTTCTTCGACATTATCGCCGGTACCGGTATAGGTGCTATTTTTGCTGCAATGCTTGTCGCTGACGGAGGTGATGGTCGTCCGTTATTCACAGCTAAGGATGCTGTTAAATTCGTAAAGGTAAACCAGTCGCGGCTGTTTAAGGTGAAGAACGTCGGCGTTTTCCCCCGGAAAAGGAGGTTTTCAGGGAAGAGTATGGATAAAGTGTTGAAGGAAGCTTTCAGAAAAGAGGATGGGAAAGTGTTGACGTTAAGGGATACGTGTAAGCCTATACTTGTTCCTTGCTTTGACCTCAAAAGCTCAGCTCCATTCGTTTTCTCCCGAGCTGATGCAACGGAGTCTGAGAGCTTCGATTTCGAGCTCTGGAAAGTTTGCCGTGCCACGTCAGCTAATCCGTCAATGTTTAAGCCGTTTCAGTTAAATTCCGTCGACGGAAAAACCTCTTGCTTGGCCGTAGACGGCGGTCTCGTCATGAACAATCCCGCCGCCGCGGCCGTCACTCATGTTTTGCACAATAAAAGAGATTTTTCTTCCGTGATAAGCGTTGATGACCTTTTGGTTCTCTCTCTAGGTAACGGTCCGTTAAGTCCTCCGTCAAACTTGAAACTCCGTAACGACGGTTATTTCTCTCCGTCTTCCGTCGTCGGTATCGTTGTCGACGGCGTATCTGAAACTGTTGACCAAATTCTCGGCAATGCCTTCTGCTGGAATCCAAATGACTACGTGAGAATACAGGTAACTGTCACAATTTATTTTTAGCAAAATTAAAACATGAATATTAACTGCGTAAAATTACACTCTTGATTTTTTTTTTTAACTCATCAATATTTAATCGGCTCTAATAATCATCATATTTTTGTTATTAATCGTTCCTTAACATTGATATTGACCTACTTATGATATACTTTTAAGTAAGTTTATAGTAATATTTTGCGTAATTACTTAAAAGATTAGCTGTAGGGATGTCAGCGTTGTTAACGGCGTAACGTTTTATGCACAGGCTAATGGCTACACAAGTGGAGGAGTGGGACCGAGTCAGGAGGAGATGTTAGAGGAAAGAGGAGTTGAGTCGTTGCCTTTTGGCGGTAAACGGTTATTGACGGAAACTAACGGACAAAGAATCGGAAGCTTCGTACAACGGCTTATTGCATCTGGGAGGAGTAGTTTGCCGCCAAGTCCTTGCAAGGAAACTGTCGTTAACCCCCTTTCAAACTGACGTTAAATCATTATATTGTTAATTCACTTTTGTCCGTTCTGTTAATTAGTGCTGTACTCGAGATTAGTTTTCTTGGTAAAATCGTTGTCGTATTACGCCTTAATCGTGTTGATGCTGCCGCATTAAATAATACTCCACTACCTTATTGTGTGCGGTACTATTTTACATAAATTCTCCTTTGTCTAAGGGATCGTATCGAATGAGGGTAGATATTTTGTACGAATTATACTACGTAACAACTCACTAACAAATAAAATATATACGTATATTGTACTGAACAGTACTTACTAACATGTTCTAAAGTAATTAAATATAAGTATATCTTACTAACCAGTACCTCCACTTACTACCGTTAGGTCCTGACCGAATCCCGAGAGAAAATATGAAAATACTATAAATCCTTCTAATTTGGAAGAATTTTTAAAAATAAAAATAAAAAAGTACTAAGTATTTTAAGCTTAGGTTATGATGTGCTATTACAGCTGGTATGGTGACACACGTTAGTTAAAATCTCGTCCTCTCTTCTGCCGGAACTAGTCCTAATTTTAAGTAGGCAAATTAATTAAGCCAGAACTTCTTTTACATAGTTTGACCTCGATCATCAACATACTTCGGGAAAAGAACAGTATTGGTGTCGAATATTCTCGGAAAGGCAACGTTCGAGGAAGGCAACGTCTTATAGTCTTTTGTTATGCGGATATTTTATCATAAACAAGCTCTCTAATTGTTTATCCTAAAAATTGGATAACAATTAAGCTTATAATGTTATTTTAAGAATACGTGATTTCACATAATTTTAATTGATTAATTTAAAGATAAATGATGGGAATTGACAAGAATGTAAAACAAACCAATGCTTGGACAGTGTCCTCGAGCGTAGTAAAGTAAGAACAGTTAAAGAACAACAAGTTGATAAACCAGAGAAAGAGAGAAAATATTATATTGTCTTGATATGTATGAATGTAAATTGGTTACAAACTGACTAGAGCCATCTTTATATAGCAGAGGAGTCCTAGTTATAGTACAATTTTAATTATGGAAGTAAATCCCATGATTAGCCTAAACAATCACCCTTGATTTGATATGTTCCGGGATTTCCGCCACGATCTTCGACCGGTTACGGATATTCCGCCTTTCCGTTATTGCACTTCGTATTTGACTCAAAAGATATTGTAACCCTTTTGAATAAATCAATCGAAGAAAATGATCTTAGCTAAGTATAATAATCTCTAGAACAAAAGATATATAAGATGAACACAACGGGTAATATTCCTCGATTTTTTGAAGATGAATGAACGAACATTAAAGATGCTAATTGTTTTCATAGAAAAGTCTTATATCGGTGTTCTTTGTTTCAAAAGTAAAAAAAAACCCTTACAAGGTTATTTTTCCGCTCTATATAAGGGACAAACCCCTTCTGAACCCTAAAAGACATATTATGGGGAATATTCGAAGGAATATTCCTAATACCCCTACTGGACCTACACTACTGTAAGAGTCGCGTAGTCTCTGTTCGATTGTCTGTTATCCTTCATAGGAAGCTTAAGATAGCGGAAGAGTTCTGCAGATTCTATCAAGTTTGCCCGGCGCAACTTTCACCATACACGCTTAAGATACTTCTGTTGTTGACAAAGTATGCGGAGCTAGCGGGGTGTGAGGATACTGTCCACCGCCTCTTGCACTTGTTCTCGCCCAGCTTTCACAGGGGTACTATGGTGCATTTGAGGCACCGTGGAACAAAAGGCTTGGTAGTTGGGACCGACGACCGAACGAGTTGCATGTTTTGGCATAAGTACTTCTTTGTCAAAATCGAACACATTGTTTCTGACCCCCGCTAGGTTCCCGGAGCGGCGGAACGAGAATCGTAAGTGTCACCACTTGTTTTATTCTTTCTTTTCCTCTTCATTCCTTATAGGGTTTGTTTGATTCTTGTTTGCATCTATGGGGCACCTACTCTGCCCTATTGGGGCCACGTCTGTTGCCTCATGCAGCGGAGACCCGAAATTGGCCCGCCTTCGTGAAACGTTATGGCCCGAGAGTTTCATCTGGTAAATGTATTCCCTTATATCACTTCATTGGTTATACACCGTTATCTATTAACACGACTCTTCGTGATGACAGGTCGAGGAGCTTCTAGGCGGAGGGCCCCTGTCCCTGCATTCCTACAGGTTATTGTTGCTGCAGGAATGCAGTTTACTTTGACTGAATCCGCTCGAGGGGGTTGTACTCAACCGATTCAAATAGAAGGTTCCCCTCGGGATCTGGTAATGGATAAGAAGTAGGATCTCGTCGTAGTTCAAGTGAAGTCGAACTCATGCTTTTGTCGATGGCCTTGGCCATTGGGATGTTACTTTTGAGCTGGCGTCGAAGTAGGATCCCATCGTAGTTTGAGTGAAGTCAAACTTTGTTGTCGATGGCCTTAGCCATTGGGATGTTACCCTCAAGATGGCGTCGAAGTAGTATCCCGCTGTCGTTCGAGTGAAGTCGAGCTCATGCTTTTATCGATGGCCTTGGCCATTGGGATGTTACTTTCGAGCTGGCGTCGAAGTAGGATATCGTCGTAGTTCGAGTGAAGTTGAACTTTTTCGTTAATGGCCTAAGCCATTGGGATGTTACTCTCGAGCTGGCATCGTAGTATCCCGTTGTATTTCGAGTGAAGTCGAACTCATGCTTTTGTCGATAGCCTTGGCCATTGGGATGTTACATTTGAGCTGATGTCGAAGTAGGATCCCGTCGTAGTTCGAATGAAGTCGAAATTTTTTGTCAATGGCCTTAGCCATTGGGATGTCACTCTCGAATTGGCGTCGAAGTAGTATCTCGTTGTAGTTTGAGTGAAGTCGAACTCATGCTTTTGTAGATGGCCTTGGCCATTGGAATGTTACTTTTGAGCTAACATCGAAGTAGGATCTCGTCGTAGTTCGAGTGAAGTCAAACTCATGCTTTTGTCGATGGCCTTAGCCATTGGGATGTTACTTCATACATTGGATATTTGATTATACTATTTTAGGAAATACATGCCTTTATAATTACAGTGGCTATCTACACCTAGTCCCTTCATTACTCGTCCTGGAGATCATGTCGATGGGCGGGGTATTGAAAAATACTTCGGACGTCGAGGCATCTCCCTTGCCGCCTCATTAAAATCCTCACCGAGAAAATATGATTGGGACAAAACCCGGATGAGGGAAAAAAAGTACGACTTAGGCGGCTCCTCTTTTAAGAAGTGGAAGTATTTGAGATGGGCGACATTCCAATTATTTTGGAGTTGTTTTTCCATTGTCTCTAACTGGAATGCTCCTTTGTTTGTTGCCGCCGTGATTTTGTATTGCCCGTCCGAGTTTGTTCCCAGTTTTCCTTCATTAGGATCTTTCGCTGCTTGAGTTTTAGCTTTGAGAACGTAGTCTCCGACCTTGAGTGGTCGTACTTTGGCCTTCTTGTTATAGTACCATTCTGTTTGTTGCTTTTGGGCTACCATTCTTACCTAAGCCATATCTCTTCGTTCTTCGACTTCATCCAGGTCTTGTAGCCTACATTCGTTGTTAATTGGTCTGCTTTTGTTGGAGTATCTCATGCTAGGTTCTCCGACTTCAACGGGTATAACTGTGTCAGTCCAGTAGACTACGTCTCGTAGACTAGTGAATATGGTGTCTCGCCTATGCTAGTTTTTGGCGTAGTGTGGTATGCCTATAGTACTTCCGGCAATAGTTCAGGCCATATCCCCTTGGTGTCCTCGAGCTTGTTTTTCAATATATTCAATATCATTTTATTGGAGGACTCAGCTTGGCCATTGCCTGCGGGATGATATGGCGTGGAGAGTATTCGCTTGATATGCCATTTTTTGAAAAACTCGGTTGTCTTGTTTCCAACAAATCGGGGTCCGTTGTCACAACTAATTTCTTTGGGAATGCCAAAGCGGCATATTATATTTTTCCATATGAACGCGACAACTTCTTGATCACTTATTTGAGTGTATGAACATGCTTCCACCCATTTAGAAAAATAGTCATAAAACTAAAAGGAAGAATACTTTACCTCGTCCTGCTGGGAGGGGTCCGGCAATATCTATCCCCCACTTTATGAATGGCCATGGCAAAGTGACAGAATGTAGAAGTTCTCCTGCTTGGTGTATCATAGGGGCATATTTTTGGCAATGTTCGCACTTCCTTACGTAATCTGCGGCCTTTTTTTCGTGGTAGGCCAGTAGTATCCTCCGCGGATGAGGAATCTAATGAGGGCACAGTTTCCCATATTAGCACCATAGTGCCCCTCATTTACTTGTTCTAGTACTCGCCTTGTTTGATTTGTCCCAAGACATTTGTCAACGGGTCGCTGAACGTCCTTTTAAAGATCATAGTTTACGAGGTTGTATCTGGCTGCTTGTATTCGAAGTTTTTTTGCTTCTTTCTTATGTTGCGGGAGCGTCCCTTCCTGCAAATATGTTATGATACGGTTGCGCCAGTCGCAAGTTAGGTTTATAGAATGTACCTCGACCTGGTCTATTAAGGAATGGAGAAAGGTGACCATGTTCTCCTTGTTGATATATCTGGTGGCTGCTGCTAGCTTGGTGAGACCGTCCGCTTCGATATTCTGTGCGCTAGGTATCTGGTCGAGGCGATATTCATCGAATTCTAGTAACAATTTGTGAATTTTTGACTGGTACCTTTGTAGTCTATGTTCTTTGATTGGGAAAGTCCCAATGACTTGGTTCACCACGAGTTAAGAGTCGCAATGAAGGACGAGTCATCGAGCACCATATTTGAGGGTTAATTTTAATCTTGCAATCACGGCTTCATACCCGGCCTCGTTCTTAGTCTTTTCGGGGCACCGTATGGACTGGCGAATTAGTTCGCCCGTAGGGACTTTGAGCACGAGTCCTAGTCTTGATCCCGATGCATTAGATGCGTCGTTGGTATAGAGGACCCAGAGGTCGGAATATTTGGAAGCGTGGAGCGATTTCTGCTTTACTTCAGGCAATACTTCTACGCTTAAATCGGTGACAAAATCGGCGAGCACTTGTGACTTTATAGCAGTTCGCGGTTGATATGTTATGTAGTGCTCACTTAATTCTATGGCCCATTTGTCCAGCCTATCCAATAGTTCGGGTTTGTGTAAGACGCCCTTGAGGGGGAATGTTGTCACCACTTTTATGGGGTGACATTGAAAATATGGTCTGAGCTTTCGTGAAGCTACAACTAATGCCAGAGCTAGTTTCTCAAGGTGGGGGTACCTTGTTGATCGCTGCCAACTCCGGACCACTAAAAAGTAGCGAGAGAGGGCAATAGCTTTCACCCGATTTGTAGGTCGGGATCGATTTCAGAGAGAGCTAGGATTGGAGTCGAGTATCTATTTATCTTAGGATTGCGTGTATGATCTTAATTGATCTTCCGTTCAATTTTGGTTTATCTTTATATTCTACTATGATCAAACTACAAATTATAATTGTAACTAAATTAGACTAAGAGTAAATTGCTACAAGTTGTATCTAATAGTATAAAAGGCACTAGGGTAGTGGCCTTTACCTAGGTGGCTAATTGACGGGTAACTGCATCTAAGGAACGATTAAAATGATTGGGGAAATATGTTATAACCGTTACTCAAGACTACCCACTCTACACCTCTCGGTAGAAAGAGTGGTTTTGCCCAATTGACTCTCTCGAGACCAATTGGATATGCGTATTTGCTCGAGTAACTAGGGTTCAAGTCGGGTAATTACTCTCTCGAGGTTTAACCCTTTAATTGGTACTATCAAGTCACTTGAGTCCATCCCAATTCCTTGTTGAGTCAATTTTGGAGACTTAGGCTCTCTTTCTCAAGAAGAGCCAAGTCAACTTAGCACAAACTAGTGTTTGCAACCACTAATTCATAAATTAAACCATAAACTTGACCCAAATAACAAATACCCATAATCAATCTAACCTTAAATCACAACACCCATCAATTACCCACACTAGGGTTGAGCCACAACCCTAGCTAATGGGTTTAGCTACTCATGCTTGAAGATAAAATCAGAGAAATAGATGAAAAGAAAGACATATTAATTAATTACTAATGTAATACAAAGTTTCAATAATTAAAACTAAGCAAAAGTACCAAAAATGGCTAAGAAAGGTCTTCTCACGAGCGCAGCTACAGTGCTAAAATATGTGATGCCCTAAAAATGAAAAAAGATTCTATTTATACTAAGCTGGAAAAACTGGACAAAAATGCTGCTGCAGGGTCAGTGCGGGTCGCACAAAATGGACTGCGGCCGCACTAGGCTCTTGGACTTGAAATCTTGGCTCTCTGAACTCAGGCTCCACGGACCGCGTAGAATTGACCGCGCTGGTCTCTCTGATCTTCTCTTGTGCGGGCCGCACATAATGGTAGTGCGGCCGTGGAGCCTTCAGTGAGGACCTCATAATCTCCACTGCGGCCGCACTGCTTTGACACTTGATTTACCAGTCTCTAAATCTCCCTAGTGCGGATGGCACAAAGTGTAGTGCGGCCGCACTAGGCCTCTTTGTCTTGAGTTTGCCTTGTCTTTGGTACTTGTGTAGATTTCACTTCTTTTGAGCCGATCTTTGACATCTCGTCACTTTGTTGGTCAAACCTATAATCAAGCACAACTTATGAGCCTTTTGGAACTATTTTGTATAAATTTATGATCAAAGCGTAAGCAAGAAGGAGCATGAAACACGTCAAAATCCCTAGTTATCACTTGTTTCAGCATCAACTAAGGTTTTTCTGATATAATAAATTATAGATTGTGTACATTTGTTTCTGCGTGCCAGAACTGCACTTACCACGACTTCGAAGACTGCTAGGTACACTAGGAGGCACTCGCCCGGGTCAGCCTTGACGAGTAATGTCGGCAATGACAGGTACACTTTCAGTTTTATTAAGGCGTCAACACATTCTGAATTCCATTGTAGCATGTGGTCCTTCCTTAGTACATTAAAAAACTTATGGCATTTTTCCGATGACCGAGAGATAAACCTCGATAGGACGGCTATTCGCCCTGTCAATTTTTGTACCTGTTTTTTGCTGGTTAACGTCTCCGGTATTCCTTTGATGGTCTTGATCCGATCCAGGTTGACCTCGATACCCTTTTGCGACACCAAAAAGCCAAGGAATTTTCCTGACGTTACTCCAAAGGTACATTTTTCGGGATTCAGTTTCATCCCGTATCGCCTTAATATTTTGAAGGCTTCCTTCAGATGACCAATGTGATCCTCCTTGTTTTTCGACTTTACCAGCATGTCGTTGATGTAGACCTCCATAGTCTTTCCGAGTTGTTCTTTGAATATTTTGGTGACTAACCTTTGATACATTTACCCCGCATTTTTGAGTCCGAACGACATGACTCTGTAGCAACATGTTACTTGGTGAGTGATGAAGGTGGTCTTTTCTTGGTCTTCCTCTTCCATTAGAATTTGGTTGTAACCAGAATAAGCGTCTAAGAAGCTCAATAGTTCGTGCCCCGCCGTTGCATCGATGAGTTGGTCGATATATGGCAATGGAAAGGAATCCTTTGGGCACACTTTGTTCAGGCCGGTGAATTCGACACATATCCGCCAATTCCCGTTCTTTTTTCTTTACCATGACCATATCGGTGACCCACTGAGGATCCTTTGGTTCTTGGATGGAGCCATTAGCGAGAAACTTATCAACTTCTTCACTGACTGCATCGTTGATTGTGGCATTGAAATTGCTCCTCATTTGCTATACTAGCGGGTACAAAAGGTCGATATTCAACCTATGGGTGGCGATGTCCTTTGGGATTCCCGGCATATATGAGTGGTAAAAGGCAAATAAATCGGCATTGTCAGTTAAGAAATCATAAATCTTACCTGGTTTTGAGAGGTTGTGTCCGATATAAGCTTTTTGCGTGTTGTCAGTATTGTCTAACTTAAAGCGGTCGATGTCTTCTACGATTTCCTTGCAGGCTTCTACGACATCTAGGTCTTTGATGGCCTCTATTTGTCTATCGAGTTTGGTTCCCTATATGGCTAATTGCTTTCCTTATGCACTTACCCCCTTTAGGTATTGGGTGTGTATGCAGTCTTGGGCAATTCAATATGATTCTTGGGTGGTGCGTTGCTCGCCCCGGATACTGAATATCCCCTATGAGGTAGGAAAATTTGATTATTTGGTAGAAACTTGACGGGACGGCTAGCATGGCATGTATCCATGGATGCCCTATGATAGTGTTGTAGGCTGTTTCCCGATTCTTGACATGGAACATTGTTTCCAGGGTGACTCATCCTGCCAGAATGGGCAACACTATCTCTCCAGAGGTTCGTTCCACTGCATTATTAAAACTCGTTAGTGTTATGCAACGCGGTACTATCTTATCCTCGAGCCTTATTTGTATGAGGCCCCATGAATGAATAATACATGCGACTACTATTCTTTTTACATCGGTATCCGTAATACATAAAGTTATAACCAAAGCATCATAGTGAGGGAAAGACAAACCGTTGGTATATGACTTATCGAATATGATACTATCTTCGAGGTCGTCATACCGTTCATGGGCGATTGTCCGCTTGAGTTTGTGTGTAGTGGTGAACTTCACATGGTTGATTACCGTATCATCGCCACCGCCAATGATCATTTGTATAGTACGAGTTGGTGACAGTTGTTTTGGGGGTCCTTGAGGCTGATTGCATCCACAAGCAAAGTTGACCTGTCCTCGATCGCTCAGCAGTTCTTTCAGGTGTCCCCGGTTTAACATTCTTACCATTTCCTATTGTAGACCTATTAAGTCTTCGGTCTTGTTTCCCCTTTCCTGGTGGAATTCACACAGAACGTTCGATCTCCAGGTGCTCGGATCTGACTTCATCTTTTGCGGCCACTGCACCTTTGTGTCGAGTTTTTCCAGTGCATACACTATTTCTGAAGGAGAAACGCAAAAGTTATAAGCAGATAGAAGTGGATGAATATCACTTTTGTTTCAGTGTGGCACAATGTGTTGGGGTGTGTCGTCTTCATGCCGTGGAGGAGGCGGGATGGATGCCCGGATGTAGGGTTGATGCCTTTCTCGATTGAAACGAGATAGTTGATCCCTTCGACCATCGTTGCGGCGATCTCTCCTTGTTTTGGTCTGGACCGATGTTAGTCGTTGGAGCGGGCTATTCAAGTCATCCTAATCTGCCCTTACTTCAACACAATAGGCATTATGGATTTCTTCCAACATGGTGGGATGGTATTTGATGAGCCTATTTAGCAATTTTTTGGTTGCTTTTGACCCACTTCTGTTTAATCCATGTTGGAAGGCTGCTACCGCCATCCTTTCTGATAGAATTGGTAGGCTCATTCTTACCCTATTGAATCAGGCTAGGAAATCCCGAAGTCCCTCACCTATCGTTTGCCTAACGGCGAAGATGTCATTTACCCTGGCTTGCTTTTTTCGCTCCTGCGTGGGAGGTGAAGAATTTATCTTCAATTTCCATGAATGTTGAAATTGACCCCGGTAGCTGGGAATACCATGTCAACGTTCCACCGATGGCACCCGTTCTTTCGACAGGTCGTTGCCTTTTACTACAGTGATGTAGTGGATTTTGTGATCTTCCGGGTCTGTGGTGCCATCGTATATTTTCAAGTATGGCGACATTTTGAAGGTTTCTGGAATAGAGTGAGGGTTGCCCCTTCATTGTATGGTTGCTCGACGAATCAGCCTACGTCACATTTCGGTAGAAACTTCGGGGCACCCGGTATTTTATCGACCATCTCCTGATGCTCCTTCATCTGATCACAGAGCATTTTGTTCTCGTTTTCCATTTCTTCCATTTTCTTTAAGATGGCAGCAATTTCATCGTTACCTATATCAGTGACAATGTAAGTGTTACCTGTGCGTGGAGTTTCTGGCTCGTCAGCGATAGTTGCGATTTCGGTGTGTATCGTGCCTCCGATATCCCTTTGGGCGGGTTTGTGGAGTATGTTACTCAAGGTGTTTGTCAACAATTCCTCTAATAGCCTTTTCACAACCAGTGGAGCTTCTCCTGCTGCGGATGTTGAGGTTTCCCTCTCGCGCGAGACAATCACGCTTTCGTGAGGGGTGGGGGGGTGAGATGTCTCCCTCAGGCGTAGCACTTGGCGTTGCATTTTAATTGTCTTACCTACCAGCCTCGTTGATGGAATCCAGAAGGTTGTTCGTGACACCTACTATTGCCTTTAATCTTGCTTCTCCCTTTCCTTCCACTGTTGGCCTTTGCGAGGTTAAGAAGAGGCGATTATCTCTTTCAAGGATCTAGACGAAACTAAAATCTCAGTTATAGAAATCCCCATAGACATCGTCAAATTGTTTGACTCAAAAGATATTGTAACCTTTTGAATAAATCAATCGAAGAAAATAATTGGGATAAATCTTAGCTAAGCATAATAATCTCTAGGACAAAAGATATATAAGATGAATACAACGGATAATATTCCTTGATCTTGCGAAGATGAATGAACGAACATTAAAGATGCTAATTGTTTTCGTAGAAAGGTCTTACATTCAGTGTTCTTTGTTTCAAAAGTTAAAAAAAAAAAAAACTTAGAGGGTTATTTTTTTGCTCTATATAAGGGACAAACCCCCTTCTAACCCCTAAAAGACATATTATGGGGAATATTCGTAGGAATATTCCTAATAACACCTACTGGACCTACACTACTGTAAGAGTCGTGCAATTTCTGTTCGATTGTCTATTATCCTTCACAGGACATCGAGCTACGAGGATCTTGTCTTTAGTTGTATTCGTCAACGGTCGTGGTCGTCCAAATTTGGACCCATACACTTCACTCGAAGTTGATCATATTTCGTCTCGATTGCTGATGGCTTCGATCTCGACGGGCACTTCGATTCTCGAACTCGATACCTTGTCTCCGTGCTCTAGCCTGATTCATTACGGGGCTGACCCTCAATGTTATTCTCTGGTCTCGATTTGATGGTAAAATCGGACAAACCTGATTTTAACCGTATACACTAATATCTTCATATAAGGATAAGAAAGCGTACACACTGCCAACTTATGAGATTTCATTGAGTATATTATTGTTGTTATGGTAGCCTGGTAGCTCATTGGTCAAGAAGCTACAAATAAACGCAGTTTGTGGTAACTTTTGCCCAATAGGGATTTCAGTTCTAAAATGGTGTCAAAATTTGAGGATGGGAAGAGTAAGAATCAGGTGGCGAGTAACCCATATATATGTCTGCTCAATTTCTTTGTAAACAACTATCACCTTGAATCAAAATGTCTGTGTTGACAGACTCGGTCCATTCACCAACTATGTACACACATTAAAATCCCACAAAATTAACCATACCATATAATAACTCTAGTATTTAAAGGCGTACTTCTCTAATAGTAATTGACAGAAAATTAAGCGTAAGAATACTTGTAAGTACTTTTTAATTATAATGCTAAATACCAGTAACAGGTAGGCCTTTTCTTTTGGGTGAGTATATATAGGTATGCCTTTTCTATTGTTGCTTTCATCCCATTGCGCCCATATTTTAGTATGTTTAATTTTGGCTGCTTCTTTTAACAAAAGCATAATTATCAAAAGTATGACAAGGACTGAACCAAATGGCTCAGTTCTTTTGGGAAATCAGAAGTGGGTTCGGGAATTCTTCTTAAATAATATTCATGTACTGCATGGTTCAAGCGTTATCTGGCCTGACTTATTGATCCAAATGGCTCAGTTCTAGTATCCCTAATCTTACATATGTCTTTTGAACTTCCATGTTTTTTCATGTATTATTAAAATTTTATTCAAAATTATGTTTACCCTCAAAATCGGATAACAATAGAATTTATACGCGGTTTTTAAGGATACGTCATATAATTTTGACACAATTTTAGAAAACAGATTAATATTGAAATTAATGACAGAAAAATGAATGCAAACCACACTAGCTCAGCAGTGTTAGCCTTGAAAGTTGGACACCCTCGAGCCAGAAATTGCCTCAATTGATGTCACGACAGAATAACAATATAAAAAGAACTAGAAATTGCCTTTGGATGCGTGTTACAATGTGCAATACAAATAATCAGATCCCCTTTATATAGTAGGGGAGTCCTACTTTAGATATAATTCTACAAAGTTAAGAAATCTCATGATTTGTTAATTAGTTGGTCTCTCGTTGATATGTGCGAGATTCCCGCTGTGATATCCGGTCGGTTACGGATATTTCGATCTTCCGTTATTCAGTCCGATATATTTCCTTGATCTTTTTTGGAGTCGAGGTCGGTTCCGGAGTAACCGGCTCGATGATCTAACATCGTACCTTGGTTCGATATAATCCGGGAACGAGCTTCAACCCATCATGTTTCAGTCCCGACTTGTCATGCAATGGACGACCTTGGTTTGACGATATATAGATAGTCCCCTCATTTTTCAGAGAGTAAGCAATGAGAAACGATATGAGCCCTCGATCTTCGTCTCGATTTTTCGTGCTAGAAATGACAAAACTGACGAAACGTCTCGTTAGTCACATCTTAAATGGCATTAAATGTTCGTCAGTTACTGATCGACCGTTGCGAATTTTGAACAGTCGTTTTCAAAATATAAATACCTCCACATTATATCATTCAAATTTTACTTTCAAAAACCTCTGCCTTCGTACACTAGAAATTTCTATATCCCCAAATACCAATTTTCTGATTATTCTGAAATCACTCTATAAAGAACTTCTATTCTTCATCTCAAAATTATTTAGCACATTCTTTTGACTTCCTCTATTTCTTTAACTTTCCACAAAAAATGGCAAAGACCTTTAAGTCTGTTCCCTAAAAAAAAGCTCCCTCTACTTCACGATCAGCTGAATAGGAAAATGTTCCATCTGCTGCTACCGAAGAAAATACACTGGAGCCTGCTTTGACTATGTCCGTTCCTTTGAGCTGCCTAACCGTTGCTGACTTTAAAGTCGATAAAACCTCTTCTGTATCAGATCGGTGCGATTCGGTCTTGAGATACATGTGTTTGATCACCAACAATCTCCTCTCCAAGGTCAAGGAAG
Organism: Nicotiana glauca; assembly: GCA_026770625.1. Taxonomy (NCBI): domain Eukaryota; kingdom Viridiplantae; phylum Streptophyta; class Magnoliopsida; order Solanales; family Solanaceae; genus Nicotiana; species Nicotiana glauca. The sequence goes on from MU665287.1 coordinate 122,301, forward strand.
ACTGCAATCGAGTCGATAAGCACGTGGTGGTGCCTGCACTCGAGGAATCGATTACTACCCACATGGAGGGTTTTGTAAGTGCTTATACTTATCCCTTCACGTTGGGCCCTATGGATTCGCCCATCATCGTCTTCTGTAAGAGGTATGAGGTGACCCTTGGTCAAATTCATGCCTCTATCTGGAGGATAGTAATTCTCCTCCGCTTCTTTGTAAGTAAGATCGACAAGTGTCCTTTCACCATCGACCATCTTATGCGTCTGTATAGTTCCTGACTCTATCAAAAGGGATTAATAAAGCTTGCCCATCAGGCCTTTAAGGCCCGCTCTCGAGCATAGATGAGGATCAAGACTGTGGCTGGTTGGGTCGATTCGTTCGAGTGAAGACGGATATGCCATTTCCCGAGAAATGGAACATGAAACGTAAGTATGACTTTGCCTTTAAAATTTTGTTTATTTCCCTCCCTTTTCCTTCCTTCTTATCGATGTCTCGTGGTGCAGCTGTTGCTCGGATGCTAGATGACGTTCCCCGACTCAAGGAGTGGGTCGAGGGCATTGTATTACATAAGCCTTATTTCGACGCGCATGGCACGAAATTTCAAAGGGACGTTGGGAGGCCCGTTCTCACGGTAAGATTCTTTCCGGGAACAAACATCACTTCTATTTTCTTTGCGAGCTTATTCATCTTTTTTCCTTTGTAAGCCTTGGGAAGGATGCTGCAATGAGGCCCCCGTCCGAGGATGAAGACGTCCTTCCCTAATTACCTGCTTCGAAGGAGGCTAAAGAGAAGATAAGAAAAGGGACTTCGAGTTCCCTGAACTCGGAGAAGCAAAAACCAAAATGGAGGCAGGTGCGCAAACCATAGGAAAGCACTGAAGCCCTCCTATCAGAATCATTCCAACGACCGAGGGATGCGTCCGAATAAGAAGAAGAAAGTTCCGAACTGGTGACTCGGGTGCGAGTCAACATCGTATTGCCTCGATCCAGGGAGGCTGCTGATGGGACAGTGACCAGGGTCTCTGAATTGGAGAGGGGTGAGGCCGCCTTGCCCCAAACTAGGGAGGTCGAGAAGGAGACCATGACTCGCACTATTCGGGCAAATGAAAGTGCCCCAAAATATGCGCTTGGGGTGATTGATATCTCCAGGTCCCCTTTATTCTCTGACTCCATGATCAATGAGGCTAACATACTAAAAGAGCGTTCACATGAGGGGCCTTAGGGGGTGGCAAATATCAATCATTTTTTCAAAGGCTTATATTCTACCGCTTTGGAGGATGTCACAAGGTTTGGTGACTTATCAGTGCCAAAGAAAGCACCATTTTCGGATGCCAATGGATCATCTTCGAGTCCAAAGTTAGTGGATCGGTTCCTGGCTTTGAGTGTTGATCCTGATCGAAAGCGGTCAATAATTATCTCTATCCCGAAGGACACCCGAGTTCTCTCCGCCCACCATGGCGGTTGCTAGTTGTCTTCAGTGCTTGGTGACCGAAGAGGACCAATCCAATATGGATGCGGTGGAAGCGCCCTGCCTTTTCAATGAAGCTCAATAGTCGTTGAATCTGGTAACTTCGAGTGCCTCTTTACTATGTACTTTAGATTTTAAGTTGCAAACGATTGTAACACTTTTCTTTATGCTTACAGGCTTCGGTACTTCATAATGAAACTTTCCTCCGATATAGAGAGGAGCTACACAACACAAGACGAGGTTCGCGAGCTACTGTGAAGAGGGATACCTACAAGCTTCTTAGTGAGAAACTCCTAGTCGAGCTAGAATCGGCTCGGAAGGAGCATGTCGAATGTGTTGAGCATGTAAGATGAGTACTTGATAATAATGATGATAATTGGTCACAGTGGCCAACGGTCCGAACTTGCAGGTCCAACAGAGGCTTGAACAAATTCGACATCTCCAGGCGGACGTGGACACGGTAAAAGCTAAGGCCGAAGAATGGAAGAGAAACATGGACCTCCTAGCCTCAGAAAATGAGAGTGTCCAGGCTCAACTGGCATCGACTGAGGCCCACCTCCGGGCTGTAGAGAAGAAGGCCTCGACCTAGGCTAACACAATCGAGGAGATTCGGTCTCAGTTGAGCTCGGTGGTCTCGAACCAAGAAACTTCGGCTCCTTCATTGTTTTGAGTATTTTGTGCCGCTAACCGGGCTCTACCATGGATGTTATTCTCGGGGTCAGTAGGGAGGCTTGGGTCGATAGCCATACGCAAATTCGCGTCCAACGGGTCCGCAATTGGAATTCCGACGGGATCAACGGGCGGTACCTCATTACCGAGTGCTATGTTATTATTTTTACCAAGGTGACCAGACTCATCGTCAGTAGGTAGAGGTGCTAATTGTGGGTTTGACATTTTGAGCTTAAGCCTGAAATCAAAGAAACTTCAAAGAACAAGTGAGAAATAATGTGTGTTATGGAAATTCGTATCAAATAACCACTATTATCCTTAGCCCCACGGTGTGCGCCAAACTATTTACCTTCAGAATCGGATAACAATTAAATTTATACATGATTTTAAGGATTCGTGATATAATTTGAGAAATTAGATTAATATTGAACTCAATGACAGAAAAATGAATGCAAATAACAAAAGCTGAACAGTATTAGTCTTGAAAGTTGGTTACCCTCGAGCCAGAAATTGCCTCAATCGATGTCAAGGTAGAATAACAATATAATAAGAACTAGAAGTAATAATGCATTGCATTTGGACGTGTGTTACAATGTGTAATACAAATAATCAAACCCCCTTTATATAGTAGGGGAGTCCTACTTTAGATACAATTCTACAAAAGGTAAGAAATTTCATGATTTGCTAATTAGTTGGTCTCTAGTTGATATGTGCCGAGATTCCCGCCATGATATCCGACCTGTTATGGGTATTTCGGCCTTCCGTTATTCGGTCCGATAATATTTCCTCGATCTTGTTCGGAGTCGAGGTCGGTTTCGGAGTCACCGGCTCGATGATTTAACTTCGTACCTTGGTTTGATATAATCCAGGATCGAGCTTCAACCCATCATGTTTCAGTCCCAACCTGTCATGCGGTGGACGAGCCTGATTTTAACCGTATATAAATTATCTAGACACCCACTCTTTCCACCATGATAAAATTTGTAGAATACTTAATGGAAGTATTATACCACTCTTATAATAGTAGATTTTACATCTACTAACTCTTCTACATTTCGTTAGGCAAATATGAGACATAGCAAAAGTAAGAACTACTTATATTAACAAGTTAATAGGTATCTTTAGTTCGGGTCCTCTTTCTTCAAAAGGAAAAGAGGAAACAGATGAAAGCAAAAGAACTGAACAGACAACGGCAATTACTGAATAATATAACAACAAGAATGTACTATATTGAATATCAAGTATTTATGAATTTTATGTGCTTGTTGTGAGATTCCTGACATGTACAGGGTGAGTAGATAACATATGCAATTAAATCTAACCATCATTTTAACTTTTCTTCTGTCGATTCTTTTGTCTATACTCATTGGGACCCCCTCGAATTACAGTATTCGCTCTAACAGTATATGACAAGAATTAATTTATATGGAAAGGGTCCTAGTTTTTCAGCTACGTGCAAGTTTGCTGTGTATAAGTTTGGAGGCTATACACAAATGATATATAGTTACATGCAGCGGCATGTACAAATTTAAAATTTTGATAGGTTACGTTTAATTCTGAGATGATTGTACTGAAGAATTGTATTTTTTATAAATAATTTACAATTTATTACTTACCGAAACTTTATAAATATGCATGTTACATGTCGAAAATATTACATTCAGTTGAACCTATTGAATATATGCTGCATCTACCTTCACTTATGTTGCCAAAGTTATCAAGCAAGTTTGGCAGGTCAGTAAGGATCATTGATCCATTTTCTGAACTTTCATTAACTGTAATAGGGAATTAATTGGAAATTTTGCTTTGGACGATGGAATTTTCCACAAATTGAGAATACTTAAATATAGGGAAGAATGTTTAGTGTTTGATAATTTGTTGAGACTAAGAAGACTATTAATTATGTCACGGACAAGGTTCTCCTGTCACATTCATGACAAAACGACAATTGCTATAAGTAAAAAATCGTAATATTACTTGATATTTTTCTTCTTTAAGCAGTTGTACAGCTGTGTAGGTAATCAATTTCTGCTGTATAAATAAAGAACGCGAATAATACAAATAATAAACAACGCTAATAATATAAAGTGGGAGAGGGCCAAAGCTAAAGGCGGAAGGGGTTCATCCGAACATTAGAGATGTGATGGTTCGAAAGTCGTTTCAAATATTTTTCGTCACGTTGAACTCGTAATTTCTTTACAGTGTTTACTTTTTTTTATTTTTAGGAATCCTTATAGTAAGAATCATAAGTTTGCTGTTGAGTTGAGATATATTTCTACTATATATTACTGTCTAAGGTGGGACGAACATTGCTGTAAGAATTGTACTTTGTGCTTTAGCAAGAATGGGAGGATCTACAACAACAGTTATCAGTCAATATTCAGATGACATCGGATGAAGCTTTGTACGGTAGGCGGCGTAGATTTCCGATGGGTTAGTTCAAGCTAGGTTATATATATATATATATGTATGTCTGTGAATAACTGCGAGGGGACAAGATCTTATCATAATCTATATAGAAATACGCTACAATTAATCTCGTACATACGACGTCGTCTCTGATATAATTAAGTTGACTATGTACGAGAGAGAAGTCACACGTGTGCATGATCCGGAGACATGGGAGGATGAGAAGTTATTGTGTGGAAATGTGTGTTTCCCCCTTGCTGGTGTCAAATGATTTTACTCCATTGTCGCAAATCAAATAAATGCATGTCCCTCCATTTCACATGATTTTTTAAGTTTTTAACATTGTTTATGCTTATGATATTCGACAAGTATCTAAAAAAGATACATGTATACAATCTTTTAGTAATATCTATTGCCTAGTAATGCCAACATGCATTAGTTATCCTTCTTGTATGGGGAAGGGGATTCGTCCTAATTTCCATCAGGTTTAATTTTTTATATGCTAATAATGTAAAATTTTGTTATGTTATTAGTTAAGCTAAAAGATGATTACAAGGAATTATTAGCTAGTACTTGAAAATCAACCATGTAACATGTCGTAAAGTCCAAATAATTGTAATACTAGTGCATATAAATTAACTGCGCTAACTTAACCTTCCCTTTCAACAAATGTCAGAGCTCGAATTTTTAGTAATGAGAAGTCAAAATATAAAGAAATATACTCACGAAGAAATCAAGAGGCCTCAATATGTAGTAGAGGTGTATAACGGGTCTGGTGTAACGACCCGACTGGTCGTTTTGAGCCCTAGCTCGTCGTTCAATAGTCTGAGGTCATGAGTAGCTTCATTTCAGGTATTACGACTTGTCACGTGGTCGAAATTGAGTTTCGGAAAGTTCGGGTTGATTTGGGAAGAGAATTCTCATTTCGGAAGCTTAAAGTTGAAAGAATTAACTAGGACAAGATTTTTGAGTAAACGACATTGGAATTGGGATCTGAAGGTTCCAGCAGGTTCGTATGATGATTTCGGACTTGTGCATATGCCCGGATCGGGTTTTGGATGACCCGGAAGCGTTTTGGCGCCTATTGTGGAAGGTAGCATTTTGGAAGAAATTTCAGAAGTTTGGCTTGAAGTGCATTTCAGTGTTATCGATGTCCGTTTGGGAATCCGAGTCTGGGAGTAGCTTCGTATGGTGATTTTGGAGTTGGGAGCGCGATCGAAAGTGAATTTGGAGGTCCGTAGGTCATTTTGGAGTCATTTGGCTAAAGATAGAAAATTGAAGGTTTTTGGAGAAGTTTGACCGAAAGTGTACTTTTTGATATCGGGGTCGGATTTCCATTCCGGAAGTTGGAGAAGGTCCGTAATGTCAAATAGGACTTGTGTGCAAAATTTGAAGTCAATCGGACGTGATTTGATAGGTTTCGGCATCGAAAGTAGAAGTTTGAAGTTCTAAAGTTCATAAAGCTTGGATTGGAGGTCGATTGGTGGTTTTTGCATTGTTTGATATGATTTGAGGACTCGAGCAAGTCCGTAATGTATTTTGGGATTGGTTGGTATGATTGATTGGGGTCCCGGGAGTCTCGGGTGGATTCTTGGTGGTAAACGGATCGAAAATGGGATTTTTTTGAAGGCTAAACTGGTTGGTTGCTATTATAACCGCACCTGCAAGAATTGGGCCGCAGAAACGCCCAAAGGAGCCGCATATGCAGTTTTGGGGTAGAAGAAAAGGGACCACAAATGCGGTCATATTTTCGCAGATGCAGGACTGCACCTACGGTGGAGAAGTTGCAAAAGCGAAAATAGGGGGGAGGGGGGATGGGAAGGACCGCAGATGCGGTAGAGTGGCCGCACCTGCGAAACCGCAGAAGTGGCCATAGGACCGTAGGTGCGGAAATTGCTGGAGGCAGAAGAGTGTTTTAAAATCGTGGTTTTGGTTCAGTTCACCCATTTTTCTCTTGGTATGGGCGATTTTGGAGAGCTTCAAGTGGGGTGTTTCATGATCACCGACAAGGTAAGCTAACCCCACCTATCTTGAGTTAAATATATTGATTTTGTATGGGTTTTAGCATGTAAATTGGTAGAAATTTGAGGGTTTGAGAGACAACCTAGAAAATTAGTATTCTTGGATTTTGACCATGATTTTGGGTATGGAATTAAGAGAAAATTATATATTTGAATCCGTGAGGCTATGTGTAAACTTATTTTTCGAAAATTTTGAAAATCCGGGCATGTGGGCCCGAGGACATTTTCGTCAACTTTTCGATCGGGGTAAGAAATTGTTATAAATTAGCTTGTAATAAATAATGGAGTATATATTAATGGATTGGTATCATTATTGGCTAGCTTTGGAGCTTTGTTCATCGGTTTGAGTCTTCGGAAGAACGTGGAATGCCGGTTGTGGATCTTCGGAGCGAGGTGAGTCTCCTTTCTAACCTTGTAAGAGGGAATTGTCCCCATAGGTAAAATAATTGGTTATGCGCTCCTAATTGTGGGGACTACGTACGCACGAGGTGACGAGAGTCCGTGCGTAGCTACTATTTTGCTATTGTCCGGGTAGTTAGGACCCAAAATCATGCTATACTTGGATTAATTGTAAACTTATTGATAACTTGAATTGCTTAAATCACATTAGATTAGTAAATGAATTTCTAAAAGGATTTAAACTTCATTTTCTTAAATTATTAAATGAGAATAAGCTTTCTTCGAAAATTTTTTCCATGATGACTTCTTGATTGTCTGCCTGTGTGTGTTTATTTTTGGAACGGGCCGAACGCCTCGACAGATTAAATAGATTTATCTATGGTTCGCACCGTTCGACCCTCGACAGTGCACAATTTATTTTTGATTGGAGCGGGCCGTATGCCTCTGCATGATTTACGCATGCTTGTATTGTTTCCTTGAAATTATTAAAGTTGTTATTGCCTCTTCATCGCTTGAGGATATTTGGATAATAACAAAAAGGAATTTTGGAAATTTATAAAAGAAATAATTGTTTACTTGTTTCCTTCGATTGGATTAAAATCCTGTTTATAGAAATCCATGATTTAATGTATTATTGACATCATTATTGGATCACTAGTAAGTGTCGAAGTCGACCATCTCGTCTCTACTTCTTCGAGATTAGACAGGATACTCATTGAGTACACGTTGTTTTCGTACTCATACTAAACTTCTGTGCATTTTTGTTGCATATGTATATGTAACTCGTGTGACCTTCTGGGCGTCGCAGCACGGATGATTCGGGGACTAGGTGAGTTGCATTATTCAAGGCGGCCCGTAGCTAGTATAGTCCCTTCCAGTATAATGTATTTACTTTCTGTCCACTGTATTTTGGACGGATTTTATATTTCATTTCCTTCTTAGTAGACGCTCATGCACTTCTGACACCGGGTTCTGGGATGGTTATAGAATTGTTCAATATTAATTTTGTTAAAAACTCCATGGTTATTTCTATAAAGTTCATTATTTGTTATTTAATATATAAAGGAAAAATCACTTCATCAAATATTAAAATTAGAATTTAATTAAGTATTTTGGTTGGCTTGCCTGACAGCGGTGTCCGGCGCCATCACGACCCTTAGAGGATTTTGGGTCGTGATAACATGGTATCAAAGCACTAGGTTCTCTTTGGTCTCATGAATCATGAGCAAGTCCTGTACAGTCTCACGGATCGGTACAGAGACGTCTGTACTTATCTTCGGGAGGCTACAAGGCTGTTAGGAGGACTTCTCTTCTTGATTCCTTATCGTGCGCTTTGATTCCTGTGAGGCTTATGCCTTTGTTTCTTTCTTACTCAATCTTATGCGACTCGAAGCACTTGTTATAAATCGAGAATTGAAAAATTATTATGGCACTACGAATGTGGTGTGGGTGTTTCTCCCTGCGGGGTTATTGAGCTATTATCGTCACCTTGTGGAAGGATATTCTGTTGTTTCAGCTCAGTAGCGGTACTTCTGAGAGCTCTGAAGTTAGGCACAAGTTCCCATGATGCTTATGAACAATTGTTGCGCAGTATTGTTATGATGGTAGGATGTTGCCTGCGTGTCGGGGCAGTTAATGAGTTAAAGGGAGGTTTACTCAGTGCATGATCTAGATTCGATATTTTATTCCCGGCAGGGGAAATGCAATCAGGCTGAGAATGTTCAGGTTTGGGTTGATGAGGGAACGAGACTTGGTATTTTCAAGTATGGTAGAGTTTTTTTCTATGATGAGGTGTTGTTGTCCTTATTGAAGGTACTAAGTTCGCCGGTGTTATGATCTTCTATAATTAGCCTCTAGAGCAGGATATTGCGAGTCAGTATTGAAGAAACGACTGTTAGATATCGCAGGGTGCGGCGGTGCAGGATTGAATCGGTGTTTCTAGTGTTGACGACTCAAGAAACATGATCTTCGGAAAGGTTTAAGGTTAGTAGTGATTCATGGGTTCTGATAACTGCAATTTTAACACGTTTTATGCCCATACTTGCCTATGCTTTATGTATGAATTGCCATAAAATAGACCCAGAATGCTTACAAGTTGCGCTTGACTGTAGGTTTGAGCGACAAGATGACAAAAGTCAAAAATCGGCTCGAAACGGAGTGAAACCTGCTCAAGTGTCAAGGATCATTAAAGTAAGGACATTCAGAACTTGGTGCGGACCTCACCATCATGTCATGCAGCCACACCATAGGAGTTCAGAGGCTGTGAAACTACAAGGCATTTCATGCGGCCGCGCAATTTTGACATGCGATCGCACCAAAGAGATTCCGAAAGTTGTCATTTCCAATCGCAAGCAGCGCGGCCACGGTCGAGATCACGCGGTCCATGCTCAGCCAACGTAGCCGCACTACAGGTTCATGCGGACCGCACCACAAAACTTCAGAGGAGCTGCAAACTATCCATGCAGCTGCACAACAACTTTGTGCGGTCCGTGCTAGTCGTCATGCGGCCGCACCCCAACTTTGTGCGGTCCGCATCACTATCTTCAGAGAGTAAGATTTAAAAGTCAAGCAACCCAGTGCGGCCGCGTGCCAACTTTGTGCGGCCCGCGCTGACCCTGCAGGGGTATTTTTGTACGGTTTTTCCAGCCTAGTATAAATAGAATATTTTTACCATTTTTAGGTCAAGTTTTGTACACATGATAGCTGCTGCGCTCGTGAGACATTTGTATTAGCCTATTTTGGGCATTTTGAGCTTATTTCATCTTAGATTCTTAAAGTTTAACATTAGTAATTAATTAATATGGTTATTTCATCTTCTATTTCCTCAGTTTCTTCTCTAATAATGTCTAGCTAAACCCATTAGCTAGGGTTATAGCTCAACCCTAGCGTGGGTAATTGATGGGTGTTGCTTATTAATGATAGATTAATGTTGGGTGTTTGTTATTTGGGTTAATTTTAAGGTTTAATTAAGGATGGGTGGTTGCAAACATTGATTCTAGCTTAGTGGGTCTTGACCCTTCTTGAGAAAGAGAGTCTATGACCCCAAAATTGACCCAACAAGGAATTGGGATGGATCCATAAGAAATGGTAGTCCCAATTAACGGGTTAAACCCCGAGAGTATAATCACCCTACTTGAACCCTAGTTGCTTGGTCTAATTGGCCTATCCAATTGGTTTCGAGAGAGTCAATTGGGCAAAATCGCTCTCTCTACCGAGAGGTGTGAGAGTGGGTACAATTGTGCAATGGTTATAACATTGATCCCAAATATGTTAATCTATTGTTAGTATTTTCTACCTGTTATTTAACCACTTAGGTGATTCCACGACCCTAGTGTCTTTCTCTATATTAATCACAACTTAGGACATATCTCTTAGTATAATTTAGCTTTAGCTTGTAGTTGACAATAGTAGTTATTTAAACAACAAAAACCCAAAAATGTTTGAGGTACAATTAGAAGCAAAACCCGCATTCCTAGTCTAAACAAATACGCAACTCCATTCCAAGCTCCCTGTGAAAATTGAACCTGATACCACTATTCGGGTAAAAGTCTTAGCGCCCACTCTTCCTACCTTTGTGTAAGGTTGAGTTTGCTGCGATCAGGTTCAAGTGCTACAAAGATGGATTTATTTAAGGTAGCAATTGAGCAGTAAAGTATGAGGAAGGATATGTGGGAAGTGTCAGGCGGTGTTTAAAACTTCTAGAAGGCCGGGTATAAGAAGCGCAGGTCTAGTAGTTGATTAAAAAAGTGAGTTTTCCCAAAGTGGGAGAGTGGCAGAGCTGCATAGGGGCTTGGTGGTAGGATGACTTCGCGCCTTAAGGAGAGTTCGAATCGATTTGAGAATTTTAGTGATTGGTGATTGGGGTCTATGGATTTAATTAGAAGTATAGGCTATTATGTTGTCGGAGATTTTATATAATGGGAAGGAGCTTCTTGAATGAAGAAGGATACAACATAACTTTGAATTGGAAGAATATTGCGGCATATTTAATTGATGTCCACGAGGGGTGAATGGACTTGTGCAGCTGGAGAGTGAGCTCGGACTCAGGATGGGTTATTGATATCGTAGTGATTGTACCCTTTGCAGCAACGCTGGAAGATACCGGGGAGTATTTCTATAGGTGGTTATTCCTGTGAGCAGGTTAGCGGTCGCGTGGTTGGCGAGGCTTCTGCGAAGAATTAAATTGATTATACAACGAAGGGATCGGTCGTGCGAATGTTGTTAATGATTCAAAGTATAAAGAGGGGGTTTCTACAGTAAGATATCGAGAATTTTGGTGGTTGATTGCGCAAGGTTATGTTAATAAGAGATTAATAATCTTGGTGAACTCTAGAGTTGTGTAATAGGGATTTCGAGCTAAGTGGGAGAGTCCCACTGTCTATGATTGGGTTTCATGGTTAACTACTTGCGAAGTTTCTGGTGATTAGCATATTGATGGGTTATTTCAGCTACGGGAAAAGAACATAAGTGGTAATTTGAGCAAAGGAATTATTAAAGGTGTGCTATCGTTGGCCTTATTAGCCCACGTTCAGACTTGGGGAGTGATTTTGTCGGGTGCTCCATCGAAAGGGTATGCTTGTGCTAGAAGAATCATGGAGTCGATTATATTCGAGCCAAGTCAGAGCGGGCGGCTCTCAGCAACGGTCCTAGTGGATTCAAAGAGGTAAAGTGTGGTGCCTAATGGTTTCGAGCCTATAGGTACGGTTAAGAACCAAGCTTGGTAGTAACCTATGAGAAGAGGCACAAAATGTTCTATGATGTTTTGTCTTGCGATGTAGCAATTGGGAGGTACAAAATGGTTTGTGGGATTTGAGACAGCTTGGTCTCGTGATTCAAGGCCACTCGGGATGAGTGCGGGTGGAATGTGTTATGTGTTGAATGAAGTTATTATTATTTCTAAGACAATCAAGGATAAATTGGAAGAAGATAGAATGGTTAGCCCTGGTTGAACTGGCATGTTATATGTAGTGAGTGGTATGGAATTTGAAAGATCAAGGTAACGGTTCCGTGTTGACAAGGATGTCACGAGCTCAAATGAGCAAGAAAGTAGATTCGAGGTTTAAGGTAAGTTGGTATTGTCTTCAGCGTCACCCTAAATTGGTGTTTTGTGAAAAAGGCTTTGTATCCTGGTTAATGATTCTTGATCGCTTTTCAGCGTTAGTGCGACCAGTGGTTTGGAGGTACGACCCAGTTATTTGTTATGGTAGGATGTGGGTATGTGTCCTACAGGAAGATTGTATAGGTGTGGAAGGTAGTCACTTGATTGATTAAAGACTTAAACCAAATATGAAGGTTGTGATAATATTGTTGATTTGAGAATATATGCCTGGAGGGCACTCAGTCTATTATGAGGACTGTGGAGGATTTCTCCGGTTATGATGGTTGTTCTCATGCGTTATGAAAGAAAGGAGAGTCATTATGGAACTTGGAAAAGTTATTAGCCTAGTCAGTGTGACAAGAATTAGCTTGAGGTCGGTGGATGGATTCAAATGTGAATATGGGCTCTATATCAGGCCAAACGTGTCCATTTCAGTAATGCGCTCCTTATGGAGGAGTATTCAGGGTGTTATTTCGTTGTCATATATTTCATGTAGTGATACATGCACCGTGTGAGTTGTGAGACGGCTTGAGAAATTGCTTATATGTTGAGGATCCGCGTAGAAATGATGTATTATGAGAAAAATGGCTATTGAGATTTAGATTGTATATCACACCTCCATTGTGCTTGAGTTTTGTAGCTTATAGCGCTATATGTCCCCTCAGGGATGGTGTTATGCACCTAGCATGCTTGTGATCGAAATTCGGTATTTTATTGTAATAAGCGATTTAGCTCGATGTGCATCTCCTTAGGTGAGTGTTATGTGTGGATCGGGTGGCACGCCGCCATGGGTATGGTATGTGTGGATCGGGTGGCACGCCGCCATGGGTATGTTATGTGTGGATCGGGTGGCACGCTGCCATGGGTGTGTTATTTGGATCGAGTTGCGCGCCGCAATAGTGTGATGTTGAGTATAGTTTTCTATATACTATTTTGTATGACTTGCTTCCTATTTTCTAAGGAAAGTCCGTATTGATGCGTGAGTTAGGTAGTTCCTTCCAAAGTTCATTTTCCTTTTGTATCGCGTTCGAATTGGTAGCCTACTAGCACATTGTGGCATTATATGAGACTTCTGATTATGTCAGGGGTGGCTTATTGTCTGAGCAATCCGTACTGGGTGAGACGAGATCATTGGATTTAGGATCAGTTCAATCTTACTATATGAAGTATATTATGGAGCTAAGACCATTATTTGGTTCAGAATGAGGTGATGGTTCTTGTCAGGAGTATAGACCTAATGATTTGTTGATTCGCCAGCCGGTTATGAATTTATACACATCGTTTCCGTCATGGCGGTATTGTAAGAATTAGAGCAAGACCTATGCAGGTCATGATGTGCAATGAGGGCATCGGGTTCTTGGAATTTTGATTAATTTGATTAGAGGATGTCATTGTGGTTCTGTGAGTAAAGTGGTGCAAGTTGTGAATTCAGCTAAGGTATGCAGTCGTGTTTAGGGTTGCGTGTAGTTATTAATATGGGGAGCGTATGTTGGGAGCAGGTCGGGCATATAATTCTAGATGTTGGAATTAGGCTCTAAGGCTTATTTGCTTGAATAAAGGAAATATCTTCAAAATTGATCAAGCTAATCTACTCAACAGAGTTGTGGCAGCACATGAAGGTGCATGAGGTGCTAAACAGTGATTTCAGACTACTTTAGTATAGTCCTCAGCAAGTTCGAGGACGAACGTATGTTTAAGTGAGAGAGAATGTAACGATCCGACCGGTCGTTTTGAGACCTAGCACGTCTTCCAGTAGTCTGAGGCAATGAGCATCTTTATTTCAGGTATTACGACTTATACACGTGGTCGGAATAGAGTTTTGGAAAGTTCGGAGTTAATTTGGGAAGAGAATTCTCATTTCGGAAGCGTAAAGTTGAAAGAGTTAACTAGGACGGGATTTTTGAGTAAACGACCTCGGAATTGGGATCTGAAGGTTCCAGCAGGTTCGTATGATGATTTCGGACTTGGGCGTATGTCCTGATCGGGTTTTGGATGACCTAGGAGCATTTTGATGCCTATTGTGAAAGTTTAATTTTGGAAGAAATTTTATAAGCTTGGCTTGAAGTGCATTTCAGTGTTATCGATGTCCGTTTGGGATTCCGAGTCTGGGAGTAGCTTTATATGGTGATTTTTGAGTTGGGAGTGCGATCGGAAGTGAATTCGGAGGTCCGTAGGTCATTTTGGAGCCATTTGGCTAAAGATAGAAAATTGAAGGTTTTTGGAGAAGTTTTACCGGAAACAGACTTTTTGATATCGGGGTCGGATTCCGATTCCGGAAGTTGGAATAGGTCCGTAATGACAAATAGGACTTGTGTGCAAAAGCTGAAGTCAATCGGACGTGATTTGATAGGTTTTGTCATAGAAAGTAGAAGTTTGAAGTTCTAAAGTTCATAAAGCTTGGATTGAAGGTCGATTCGTGATTTTAGCGTTGTTTGATATGATTTTAGACCTCGAGCAAGTCCCTAATGTGTTTCGGGATTGGTTGGTATGATTGGTTGGGATCCCGAGGGCCTCGGATGGATTTCGGTTCGTTAATAGATCGAAAATGGAATTTTTTGATAGGCTGAACTGGCTGGTTGCTATCATAACCGCACCTGCGAGAATTGGGTCGCAGGTGCGGAGCCGCAGAAGTGGCCAAAGGAGCCACAGATGCGATTTTGGGCTAGAAGAGAAGGGACCGCAGATGCGGTCATATTTCCGCAGATGTAGGACCGCACTTGCAGTGGAGAAGTCACAGAAGCGAAAATAAGGGGGGCCTGGGAAGGACCACAGATGCGGTAGAGTGGCCGTACCTGCGGAGCCACAGAAGTGGTCATAGGACCGCATGTGCGGAAATTGCTGGAGGTAGAAGGGTGTTTTAAAATCGGGGTTTGGGTTCATTTCACCCATTTTTCTCTTGGTATGGGCGATTTTGGAGAGCTTCAAGTAGGGTGTTTCATCATCATTGACAAGGTAAGCTAACCCCACCTATCTTGAGTTAAATATGTTGATTTTGTATGGGTTTTAACATGTAAATTGGTAGAAATTTGAGGGTTTGAGAGAAAACCTAAAAATTAGTATTCTTGGATTTTGACCATGATTTTGGGTATGGAATTAAGAGAAAATTATATATTTGAGTCCGTGAGGATATGGGTAAACTTATTCTTCGAAAAGTTTTGGATATGGGTAAACTTATTCTTCGAAAAGTTTGGATATCCGGGCACGTGGGCCCGAGGGCGTTTTCGTCAACTTTTCGATCGGGGTTAGGAATTGTTATAAATTGGGTTGTAATGAATAATTGAGTATATATTAATGGATTGGTATCATTATTGGTTAGCTTTGGATCTTTGTTCATCGGTTCGAGTATTCGAAAGAACGTGGAATGCCGGTTGTGGATCTTCGGAGCAAGGTGAGTCTCCTTTCTAATCTTATAAGAGGGAATTGTCCCCATAGGTAAAATAATTGGTTATGTGCTCCTAATTGTGGGGGCTACGTATGCACGTGGTGACGAGAGTCCGTGCGTAGCTACTATTTTGCTATTGCCTGGGTAGTTAGAACTCAAAAGCATGTTATACTTGGATTAATTGTAAGCTTATTGACATCTTGAATTGCTTAAATCACCTTAAATTAGTAAGCGAATTTCTAAAAGGATTTAAACTTCATTTTCTTAAATTATTAAATGAGAATTGGCTTTCTTCGGGAAAATTTTTCCATGATGACTTCTTGATTGACTGCCTGTGTGTGTTTATTTTTGGAATGGGCCGAACGCCTCGATAGATTAAATAGATTTATTTATGGTTCGCGCCGTTCGACCCTCGACAGTGCACAATTTATTTTTGATTGGAGCGGGCCGTACGCCTCGGCATAATTTACGCATGCTTGTATTGTTGCCTTGAACTTATTAAAGTTGTTATTGCCTCTTCATGGCTTGAGAATATTTGGATAATAACGAAAAGGAATTTTGGAAATTTATAAGAGAAATAATTGTTTACTTGTTTCCTTCGATTGGATTAAAATCCTGTTTATAGAAATCTACGATTTAATGTATTATTGACATCATTATTGGATCACTAGTAAGTGTCGAAGTCGACCATCTCGTCTCTACTTCTTCGAGATTAGACGGGATACTCATTGAGTACACGTTGTTTTCGTACTCGTACTAAACTTCTGTGCATTTTTGTTGCACATGTATATGTAACTCGAGTGGCCTTCTGGGCGTCGCAACACGGATGATTCAGGGACTAGGTGAGTTGCATTATTCGAGGCAGCCCGCAGCTAGTATAGTTCTTTCCTGTATATTGTATTTACTTTCTGTCCACTATATTCCGGACGGATGTTGTATTTTATTTCCTTCTTAGTAGACGCTCACGCACTTGTGACACCAGGTTCTGGGATGGTTATAGAATTGTTCAATATTAAGTTTGTTAAAGACTCCATGGTTATTTCTGTAAAGTTCATTATTTGTTATTTAATGTATAAAGGAAAAATGAATTCAGCAAATATTAAAATTGGAATTTAATTAAGTATTTTAGTTGGCTTGCCTGACAGCGGTGTCCAGCGCCATCACGACCCTTAGAGGATTTTGGGTCGTGACACCTGGTCAGCCCGTTTCCGGACCGGCCTAGACTGGTTGAAACAGGAACCGGCCTGGACCAGTGCAAGGGGGCCGGATGGGGCTGGGTTAAAGGGGTAGGGGGTTTTGATCCGTTCATCTATTTTCAACCGGTTAACCGCACCGGTCAAACCCGGTGAACAAAAATACTGTAGAACCGGTTAAACCAGCTCAGCCAGGACCGACTAACGGCTTTTTTTTTAAATATTGATTGGGCCGCCCATGTTAACCGTTGGCAACGGTCACCTGCCAAGGAGCCATTGCCCAATTGTTGATTTGCACAAATATCCCTTTTCGGGCCTTTTTAACAAAAAAAAAAAAATACGTTTGTAATTATAAATTTAACCCTTTGAAAAACTATAAATACACCCCCCCTCTTCTTCATTTCTTCAGTCATCTCTCATTTCTCAAACTCAAATTATCAATTCAAGTTAAATCATGCCTCAGACTTCTAGAGTACGCTCATATATTTGGGAACACTTTGAGGTGATAGAAGAAAATGAAGAAGTTCAGAAAGTAAAGTGCAAGAACTGTGATCGAGTCTTAAATCTTCGTCCAAAGTGTGACACATGCAGTTTAAGGAGGCATATGAAGAATTGTCTTGAGCGTCCTCTGAAAATTCGTATTTAAGTTGATTTGAGACAATTTGTGTTATTTTAAAATTATATGACGTATTTATGCTTAATGTTTTAGTTTGTTAGATTAATTTGAAGTATCATTATGCATGAAAATTTAGTTTTACTCTTTTTTTTGTTAATTTACTTGTTAGATGCAAACTTCAACTTTGTAATTTTGAAATAAATGTAGCACTTGCAATTTATAAGTGCAATTTTTTCCCATCTTCATTGTATTCTTTATGTTTTTACTTTATATTAATATAACTTACAATAGTTAGACAAAATACAAAAAAAATTAAAAATTACACTAACCCGGTCCTGTCCAGCCCCTTGCACCCGTAATTCTTACGGTTCATTTTTTACCCAGATAAACCTGAACCCATTAAACCCGGTAAGCTCCAACCCGTAACCGGTCCGGACCTCAACCGGTACGGTTCCTAAATTTTCCTACCCAACCCGGCCCGGTCCGGCCAACTCCTTAGACACCCTTATTATGCAATATATATACAATTAAAAAAAAATTTACTTACCTATACATTATAATTTTCTACGAAGGAGTTGACACCCATGGAAAACATGTGGCTCCGCCATTGCTTCCAACCAAATGTCAAGCCTGTGCATCTAGAAAATGCAACTCGTAGAGTTACACGTATCATGTTATTCTGGTTGGTTTAGGGGGTTGGCGGGGGGGGAGGATATTGTGGTATATTGTTGAAGTGGGTGATGAAATTGAGGAAATTAGCAGAATTCAAAGTGTGCATTGTGCTGTATATTCTAGAAACAGAGGTTCGACAAGTGCAGAAATAAACAATTCAAATCTTTGTATCTAGAATATGCAGCTAGCTAGTACTATATTTAACATATATTGTTGTGTTTCTGGTATATCTTGACATTGAAATTTTAAGAAACTTTGCTGAATTCAAAGCAAAAATTTTAAGAAACTTCGCTGAATTCAAAGCAGAAAATAAACTCTTTAAGTTTAGCCATAGAAGACACTTGGTGTACAAGCTTTTGAATCAGCAAAGATATTCTATTGTTCCCTTAGAAATTAAGATGACTATATTTAGTTCTTTATAAGAAAAATTAATAGGTTAATTAGCACTTAAGAAGAGTGCAACCCTTAATATATCTTCTTTATCTATTAGTATTATCGTCTAATTCCTTTGCTTATATTCTAGAAAGTCACATAGGTTGTTTGATGCCTACAACAACAATAATAAATCCAGTATAATTTTATATGTGGAATTTGGGAAGGGTAATATGTACGCAGACCTTATCTTATCTGGAGAGCTAGAGAGGTTATTTACGTTAGACCCTCGGCTCAAGAAAAGGTGGCAAAGAAGAAAAGGAAAGACGAAGAACAAAGAGGGGAAGAAAGAAAGAAGAGGGAGACAAAAAACAATAAGGGAAAAGGGGAGAAAAAATAACATCAAATAGTAACAGTAAGGGAGCAACAATTTTCAGTAATGTTTGTGGCCTCAAAATATAAATTTAATTGATGTGATTTACAAACCAGTTTTTAGGTTAAACAATTCTCATTATCACTATGTTCCTGTAGTATTTCCCATGCCAATTTAGTCATTGGATTCCTTGTCTCTATCTTCGTTTTGTCCCAATATACTCCCCAAAATTGCCCATACAACTTCAGCTTCTGTCATATAGTCCAGTAAAGCATATTCATCCCTAGGCGTGGTAAATGTGCGGACGGATTGAACGGGTCAAAATGGGTAATTTAAAAAAAAAAGATAAATTATCCGATCCAATTCGTATTTGAAATGGATAAAAATGGGTTATTCGGCGGATAATATGGATATCCATATTATACATGGCTTCTTAAATATGATTATTTATAAGAGAATTCCTAGTCTTCCAAACTTGAGAAACTCCAATTTGAGGCTTTACAAATGTAAAAGTTAAATACATTAGTTATCCATTTGATTAACTATTTTGTAAGTGGATAATATGGTTCTTTATTCATATTCGACCCGTTTTAAAATGGTTCATTATCCAACCCATTTTGAATTGATAATATAGATAGATAACCGTTTTCTTTTAACCTTTTTACCACCTCTATAATCATTGATCACGCCCAAGTATATCCTCTAAATAGGATTCTGCGGACGTTGCAAATAAAACCCGAGTATTACGCCC